>NDXB01007117.1:0-41509 GCA_002631895.1 Agapornis roseicollis | reverse complement strand
CTGTGAGGGGGGGGTTGTTGGGGAGGAGGGGGGAGGGGGGGGGGGGGGGGGGGGTGGGGGGGGGGTGGGGGGAAGTGGAGGGTAGGAAGCATTGTCTTCCCAGCTATGTTAGCTTTGATCTGAAGTTAAAAGCCAAACAGAATTCAAATGGCATTGGTAATTTGACATTTCTACCTGCAGAAGCAGGGAGATTTGTCATCTGGCTTTGGTTATCGATTGGGTCTCACACAGATGGTTCTGCTATACAGTGCTAAAACAAAAGAAAATGGCTAAATAATGTGACTTGGCAGCTCCTCTGTTTTTTACCTCTGAGGGAATCAGCTGCTTTTACAAAGCATACATATAGGTGGCTTGGTACTCATGAAATGTATTCTGTCTTGCAAATGAGAATTGTAGCACTTTCTGGCATCTTCATGTCACACTAGCAGCACAGAAGAAAACAAAATTCACTAAATCTTGACTGGATAATTGAAGGTTTGCTCGGGTCTTTTTGGTAGCTTGAAGAAACATGACCAGAATTGGGATTTGCCCAGGAAACTTGAAGCATTTAACCTCTCAAACACACAAGGCCTAACTGGAGATGCATACAGCCCTGGCTATGTAGCGTTTACCTCCAGAGTTCTCCTGGCACTGTGCTGGAGCATTGTTTCAAAGCGGTTTGTGTTGCTTGCTAAATCATCAGCATCTCATCCTTCAGCACTCACATGCCTCCCATCCAGTTGCACTTTGTGCCCAACCTTATTTACCTTGTGGGTTTTGCCAGGATCACAGCTTGGTGGTATGGCTTTGGGCCCAGTCAGACCATCTGTCAAGGAGAAGGGGAGGAGAAGTAGTGGTTTTGACATGTTGCCTTGAAGAAGGGCATGTCCAAATGTGCTCTGAAATCTCTGTTCTACTTGCTTGTTTGATACTTTTAAGCTGCTGTATATTGTGGATTCTTCACCCATTCTTGCCCCCGCCCCCCATTGTTTTGCCTTAATTTCCCTGTTGTGGAGAGATCATTTCATTCCTAGTCTGGATTCATACATTTTGTTTGTGCTGCTGGCAGATCCTAATCAACACCCACTTTTCTGTGGTACTTAAACCTTAAAAGATAAAATAAAAATCTTTGGTGTCATAGAACACTGACTTGCTTGTAAAATAGTTCCATATACCGGAGCTGCTATTTAAAAATATTGTAGGAGTCTAGTAATACATTAGCATTTTATGCATTTCACTCTGAGCAGTCCCAAAGTACTTTAAACTGTAGTGTGCACATGCAGCACTGCTGAGGTGCGGTCTCTAGGACAGAGGCTGTAAATCAGCCCTGCATTTGCTGAGAGTGCAAGGAGCAATGGATGTGAGCAGCTTGAAACAAAGCAGCCAGAATAAACTGCCTTCAGGAGGAAAATGCTATTAAAGCCATCAGTCTTGATGTGTGACAGCCAGGGTTTTAGCTTGGGATGCTGCTGGAGTTGCCTGCCGTGGGATTGTTAAGCCATGTGTACCCACACTGGGACTGCTGAGCCTTCCTTGCACCTTGCCACAGCGGCGGGTACAGCCCCAGACCAGCACTTGAGGCTGGATAGTTGGAAGAGTGACTGTTGAACAAGTGCCTGCATGGGCTCTGTGTTAATAACTTGTTGTCTTTCTTCACAGCATTAAAAGCAAAGAACCCCTTAGTTTGTCAGTAAGTTGCTTTAGCTGTAGGCTTAACTGGGCTGAGTCAAGTTGTGGTGGTCATGCACCCAGAGCAGCGTACAGATGGGCACCTGCTGCAGGTCCTGTGGTGGCTGGAGATTTCTTATGTGATCCCAAAGTGTCTGTGTCCCTGACATGTGTAAAGTGTGTATGTCTGCATTATCCTAGGCATCCTTCAGCCCTTTTTATATTTGGGCTCCTTTAAAATCAACGTGTGAGATGCTGACAGATTAGCTATTTTATACTTATCTCATGTGGGGAGATGTAAAGCTTTACTGTGAGGGCAAGGAAACCATTTTCAGATGATTTTGAGACACCACTTACATCGTTCTGGGAAATTCAGCCTTGCAGAGGCTGATAAAAACTAAAATTCAAGCTTTTATGATGTTTACCAGAACTAATACCACAGAGCGTTTTCTGGTTAGCATTTCAAAATCTTGGTGACGTTTTATCTGAATGTCCCCATACAGGCACCCTTGTTGATGGGTGAGAATCTCAGGAGCAGCCGGGGGCAAACAGCAACCTCACTGGTGTATGGGGGCTCCATCTTCCAAAATGAATTACATCACAGCCGGCTGTGATGTCAGAGCTCAGGGTTCAGTGGGTTGGCAGCAGCCTCCAAGTCTGGTGTTTCCAACCAAGCAGCACAGCAGCCTGCGTTCCTTTCTTGCTCTTTAAAGAAAATGATTAGTCCTTTCAGTTTTAAAATATGTCTAAAAGAGAGAAAAGAAAAAAAGGGGGGGGAAAAAGAACTTATTTATTTTCATTTGACATGACTCTGTTAGGCAGAAAGAGCCTTCTGATGCTTTGAGTTGGGAAGTAATTAGTCTTGGGAGTATAAAATGGGTTATAATCTTAATGTCATTTTACCATTACTAAAATAAGCTAATTTTGTCCTTTGCTAATCCATGCAAATCCCATTGATTTAATAACACTGTATGGCTGAAAATAAGAAATATGGCTGGCCTATATTTTGGGATCTCCTTGCCTAGTGTAAAAGCTTACAGAGCACATTGTTTGATGAAGCAGCCATCCCCCTCATATGCTGGAGCACTGCTACCAAGTGCTGGCACAAGCCTGTAGCTGTTGCTGTTTCAGAGCTAGCAGGTGAAGCACAAAACCTCTCATTTCTCTAGAGTATGTGTATGTGCAATTTGTCAGTATGTTTACAGCAAAATAGGGTAAGAGCAGAAAACATGTCTAGTGATGGTGAAACCTGCTTTATATGAAATGAGAGGCTTTAAAAGCTTACACAGACCTTGAAAAACACAAAGTGCTGGACCAAACGTTGCTATTTCAGTCAAATTTAGAACCTCCACCTACTTAAACAGAAACACATTTAGGTCAGTGCTTTGTGTTTTGCAAAACCATCTCACTAATCTCCTTCGGAGCATTTCTGACTGTGATTTAGGTGGAGGGGGGAGGGAAGTGCTTCCAGGCTGAGACTTGTAGCTAAGTTGTCATATGGAGTTAATCTGTTGAAAGGCTGAAGTAGATAGATATGAGCTGAAACCTGCTATTTACTGGCAAGTATACTTGCATGTGGGTAGTTATTATTTGGAAGCATTCAGCCAAGAGATCCAGAAACTTTTGGTTTTTAAACTGTTTGCCTAAACCGTGAAAGCAGATTCTAGTTGCCTGGGTTGATCTTGCTTTGTTTGTGTGTTTCAGCAAGATTCAGAGAGGTTGTGTCAGATGAGCTCTTCCATACGTGGTTTCTTGCATTCGTCAAGTAAGTGGAGCAGAAATACGGTTTCCTCCTTTCTCTGCTTCCTTTTCCATTTAATGAAATGGGAAATGTTGAAACTACTGGAAACCTTGATATGACATTTCTTGATGAGATGATGCTGTCTCTTAGGTTTGGGTCCTCTATCACTGGTGGTCTTCAATGCTGGTGGTTTTATGAAATTGGTAAGGAATAAATAAACAGGGTAATATATCAGACTGATGTGTTTTAAAACATGCAATAAAAAGTACCTCCTTGGCAGGTGATATTAGTGTTAAAGCCCTCCATTACTATAAAGGAATTTGAGTGTGCAGTCAGAAGACTTTGGATAATGGGAGATAGGATTGGGATTTAGAATCTCTTTAACCAGCATCCTGCGAGGAGAGGCTCTAACAAGACTGTAGCTGGTGCAGTTGTGATTGCAGTGTGAATGTGGATGCCACGTGAGTGAGACTGAGCCTCCTGGGAATGAACGTTGGTGCTCTCTTTTTCCATGAAACCCCCATGTGCTCACCCATGTCAGTATGTATGGCTAATGAAGACCAACAAAAAAATACTGTGCAAGGAAGTCTTCCCTTGACATTCATTCCCCATGTACTTCTTCTTGTGTCTGCTCAACAGGTGCTAAAATGGAGTTGCAGAACTGGGGGAGTTAAACTAAGGAAGAGGTGGCCCTGTGTCCTTTCCAGGCTTCCCAAGTATCCCAGTTGCTTTCTTTTGCAGGCAGGGATTGGGCCTCATTCCTGTTTGGGGTGGTGCTTCAGTTCTTGCCTTTCCATGTTTGCTTTTTCCACAGGCAGTAAAATCAAAAGCTGACAACAGACCTGATCTTGATGGAGCACAGCCTGGCTTATCTGGAAGTACAGATAGTATTAAAATGTGCTCTGTCAAAGAGGGCTAGTTGTCAAGAGGTATTAGTGAAACTGCAGCACAGTCATGCACAGATTTGCTGTCTAGCCATTATAAGGCCAAGAAAGTTAGGTATCACAAAATTAAAATTCATAATCAAAGCAAAGCTACTGTAATTGCCTGGGGCAACAGAAGCTAGCTGTTCTCTTGCAAATTTGAAGTAGTCATTTAAGTCTTCCTTCAACTTCCTCTTTTTGCTGTTGGAGACCTAATAGCCACAGATTGTTGTGACACCTGTATTCACTCAGAACCTGCCCTTCCCTAGGAAAAAAGTACATTGGAAGTTCTCTCCTTGAGACCTGGTGGGGAGTTAGCACAGACAGGTACCAGCTGTGTCCTGTACCTGCTTGCTGATCGCTCTTTCTTGGCAGAGAATAACTCAGCAGTGTGGTGGTCTGTGTTTCAGAAAGTCCAGGAGTGTTGCTAAAGGCATTTTAAAGTCTGGATTTGAACAAGTGGATTCAAGAGTCTTCCAGTATCAGAAACACAGGGCACTTCGTATGCTCTTTGTACTTTGGAAAAAGCTGTGTTTTCTAATGAGAAATTATGTATCGCATAACCACAAGTGGCAAAATTACTTAACTTTCCTCAGAACTTTACACTGAACAGTACTTTAACCACCAAATTTTAATTAAACCCATCTTACAGACTCCTGTTGTAGTGTACACAGCTTTTACACATGTGTAAGCTGAGGGACAAAGAAGTTGCTGGGGGTTATACACAAAGGTTTTTAGCACAACCCAGGTCCTTCTTGTTTGCTTTAGCCTTTTACATGGTTGGTTGTGTGTTACAGTGTGTTAACAAGAAGGGATGACATGTGGGTGGTTTGTCTTTTTTAAGGCAAGCTATACATTGGTTAAACTTGCTTGGTCTATATTTATACTACTTGAGAGCTGGTTATCTGTGGGTATCATCACCATCTCTGGTTTTTGCGATCTTCTGAATGTCTCTTCTTCCGTGTTAGTGTCTTCTGTCATTCAGCAAGTTTAAAAGCCTGACACTGATTTTCAGGTACCTCAGATAACAGCATCTTTGTCTCATTTTTTAACCAGAAGACTCTCTTTTTTAACCCTGAACTCAGTTTTCTGCTTCTCCCTTCTCCCCTGTCTCCCACCCCATTCACTAACTTGGATGATGCCAAGGATGACACTCAATAGTGCAGATAGCGCACTGACCTAATCCGTTGACCATCCTGCAGATTTACAGAGTAGTTCATAATGTGCTGGTTTGGTCTACATCTCTTGTTTGGTTGATAGGTAACCCCTGCAATTTTACTCTTAGTAAGTAAGCTAAGAAGTCCTAGCTACTCATCCTCTAGGTTAAATTTCCTTCCTCTCTGGAGCCTGTATCCCTGAAGGACCAGGCTTTCTGCGGTGATGAGCTACTGTTACTTTCAACACTGCTGGTCTGTTGTGGCTCTCTCTTGTAATCCTGACTTTCGAATGTTAATATTTCAGGTCTGTAGCTTGGCCATCCACATGCGAAGCCTGCTCTCCCCTTACAGTTTATCCACTGTCAGGTCCAGACTGACTTTGTCACGTGGAACATGAATGTAGATAACGTCTCTCACGTGAGGTAGTATAAATTGTTGGCAAAAGGGACCTTCCTTTTCATTCTCCATCTGCTGAACCAAGTAGCACCATAAGTATAGAAGAATATGAGCTAGATCAGTAGCCAAAAAAGATTTTTCTGAATTTTTTTTCCCAGCTTTGGTAGGTGTTAAGTTTCTGTGTTACACTGTATTTAGGGAGTCCTAATGTGAACCTGCAGAAGATTTGTGTAGTGATAACTACTAGCATATTAATGCTGGGGATGAGGGAGGGAGGCAATGCAAGATGTCATGCTGAAGATGGTAGGAACAATTCACAGCAGCTCTGGAGACAGAACACAGCTGCTTCTGAGATACAAGATGTGGTTTCTTTTTTAAGCCAGGTATTGAAATGGCTGCTGTTACTGTAAAACGTGAGTACTCCGCAATCTTTTCATCTTGCAACATCCTTAATCAACTAGAACGTAGGTGACAGGAAAACTGCTGTGTTCCCTTAGCAGTTGGCGGTGCATGGGTACCACCTAGCCCAATGACCAGAACAAGGTGAACTCATTGAGGCAAGGTTGTAGAGTCATATGACCCAAACCAAACTGGCCAGAAGACATGGTTGAGATGAAAAGCAGTAATACTGTGTTTGGGGTTCAGCTAGAGGCAAAAATCTGGCCTTGGAAAAGAGGTGAATTAGAGGAGGATGGTGAGGTAGTTGTTCCAGCAAAACACGTGCCAGGTGGGTGGAATAATGATGCAACCTGCTTTGCTGAAAACCATGAGCCAGGCAAACCTCTTGAGAAGTTCTTCAGGGAAAAATTGGGGAAAAAAAAACCAACCACCAAGCACGGAAAGTAGGTTTCTGGAACACTGGAGGAAAGGCTGCAGCAACAGTGGAGGTGCAGGTGAATGAGAGGAATGAATACATTAAGTAAAATCCTTTGAGTAAGCAAAATGTCTGCGTCCAGGAATTGATGAAGAGCAATCTAAGAATGAAAACAAAGCTATAATATATTCACAAAGCAAGATGATTATACCTCTGAGGGAGTAGCATTAATTATGACTTCCAAGGCAGAAAAATAGCTCATAGACTGGGGAACCAATTAGCAGTCGATTGCTCTGAACTAGATTTCAAACACATTACATGAAATGACAATTACACAGTGTTACCAACAGACAACTACTATGGTGAGATAAGAGCTATCAGCAAATTTGGACCAAATTCCTCAGCCTGATATCTGCTTACTAACAGGGAGACTTCCTTCTCGGGGTTAGGGACTGTGGCAGAATGGAGGAATCAATAGCCAAGTGTCATCTTCTGTCTCTGAAGCAGTAGAGCCTGGCAGAACTCTGCCTGCTCTCGAGGCTCTTGGTGGTGCATGGGCATGGTGTAAAGGTGTCTCCAGAGCAGCTGGTGGAATTGGTGTGGTCTGGGTGTATTGGAGGTAAACACAGTTCATATCTTCAGCAGATCTCCATGTGCAGTAGAAGTGTAATATTTTTTGAGACAGGACGAAAAAAGAAAAACAACCACAGGAGAACCAGTAAAAGAGATGTTTCTTTTGTGTTTACTACCAAATGAACAAGGTGTAATTTGCTGAAAATGTAACTGCTTTTCAGCTTAGCAAGCCCAAGATAATGGGCTTTCCAAGGGTGCAAATATCAAAGCCAACATCGGATGTTTAGATGCATCCAGCAAAAGCATCAGGAAAATCTGTGTCAGAACAAGAGTAGAGGGTCCCAAGAGAAGTACAGCAGGTAGCTGATCCAGTTCCCAAAAACGATGTCCCCTCTACTGTTGTCTGCATCTGCCACCACCAGTGTGCCTGTCCAAGATTAACATGTGAAAACTATTTAGTGACAGGAAAAGAAGGACGATGACAGGAAGAGCAGTATGACTTTGCCAAGGTAGAAATGCTGTCTCATAGCGCAAAGGCAGATGTGGAAAGCTCACTAAAACCAAAATTTGGAGAAGCTTCAGGTAGGGACCTTGCTGAAAAATGATTGAATGAATAGTTGCCAAGCTCTTCAAGAAATATGGGAATAGGAAAAATGTAATAATCTGACTGATGGAGGAATTGCATTCCAGTTAAAGTATCCTAGAAGGTGATATAAGTGGTTGCAACAGTTGAAGAGAAGTTATGTTTCTTTCAGTGGTACAGTCATGAAAAATGAAAAAAAAAAAGAAAAAAATCAATAAAACCAACCCAAACCCCAGAACAAAACACAGATTCTAATTCTTTTACAGCTTCAGCTCAGCCATCTCAACGTAGGAGGTAAAGGAATGACCAGATTTTTTGATAGCTTCTCCTGTTCCTTGCTTGAGGCAGATTCCTGCCAGTCTCATGCAGTTGTTTCTTTGGGGTTCTTCGGGAGGGCAAGGGTATTTTTATTATATTTTTCAGACCATTAATCTACTATTTTCAAGTACATAGTTAAGATAATTGTAAAGTCTTGACAAGCTTGAACCACTGAAGTAAATGGAGAGCTGAGCTGAAAACCAGATGGGGGTTCATCATGGATTACGTTGGTGCAAAACCAGTGTGCATTCTGTCTTCTCTTTATGGTTGCTGTTGACATGACCACGTCATCATAAGAAAAAGTACAGCCAGTGAAGTGTTACATCAGTTAGATTGAGCATCCTGAGCATGGGATGCTGGAGTGAGAATTCAGAAAACGTGTAAGTGAAGATTGTCTAGCACTGCAGGACTAATAATTACTTAGGAGAACAGATCTCGGGAGACCTTCAGCAAATCCCAACTGAAGCATTATATAAAAAGGCAAAGGAATACAAGGAATGAGTCAATTTACATGTCTTGGCAGAAACATACCAACCAGTGGGGAAGTCCAAAAGGAAATGTCACCAACTGGCAAGGCAACAGCTGCGTTTACCAACTTAAACAAAATTAGTCATTGAAAATACAAATGTAAAGACCAAACTAGGAGTCTTCCACTCAGATGCTGTTTCCATTTTAACATGTGGATGTGAGTGTAGGAAACTTGGCAAACGCATAGATACCTCATGACTGCAGAAGTAAATACCTGGGGAAAATGCTAGGTAACAGACGGAGTGAATTTGTCACAAATGCAAAGATCTCTCACTTTGTCACCAGTGTGTCCCCCAGGTTCTCCGGGGTAAGTGACAGAAACACTTGGGTTGTGTGCTGAAAGCGAAGCCAGCAAGCCTGTCCGAGCAGATGGGCTTTTGAGCAGCTGGAGGAACACACAAGTGGTCAGAGCAGATCCTACTTGGAGTGTGAATGCTTACTGGCACTCAGTGATACAGAAAATCTCTAGAGAGCAGCTAAAGATCAGCACAGACGGCGGAGCTGTGTTGGCTTCCAAGCAACATCTGTGGGTGCAAAAAGGCTTTGGGGGGAAGAAGTTACTTTTGGTTCACTTGAGGGCGTGCTTTGCAAATTTAGACTATTTAAGGTTAGGTTACTGGAACCAGAGCTTCCCAGTGACTGCTTTTCTGGCCCCAGCTGCAGAGTACTGTATTGCACACACGAGCCAAGAGATTGTCATCTCTGATCGAGCTTGCTTTTTCTGTCTGACCTCAAGCAAATAGCATGACCTCACCAGTTCCCTAGAGCTCCCTGACCACAGGACTATGGGATTTTAATTAGGAGCAGTGGACACTACTTTCTCTCGTTTCTGAGTTGTCCATAGTGGCTAGTAGGTGAAGCAAGTTGCTGTAGAAATAGGATAAAAGCACATGTTTCACACAGTGCACTGGAAGTAAGGAATTTGCTCATACCTGTATTTAAAAGTGACCTAAAATTATGTAACTGTAGCTACAGATCGTCTTCAAAGGTGAACATTTGCCACTGCCTTCCTCATTTATGGGTGCTTGCATGTTTGACTTAATAGAGTTTTGTATTTTTTTTCATGTGGTGGTTTAGATCATGGCAGTCACTACAGTAAAAAAAATGTTTAGGTTACCAAGTTTTCGACCACTTTGCAGAACATGGGGACAAAAATAACATCCCATGCTCTTTTTCTCCTTTATTCGTATCTACAAATAGCACTTCAGTTGCGTATTGTAATTCTGGTTCCTTTATGCAAACCCTGCTTTCATAGAAAAGTTGTCAGACCCTGTTCATTCTCCCTGCCAAAGTCACTGCATCTTTGCACCTTCATGTGCGTCAGGGTTGAAGTAGTTTGCATGCTTCTTGCTAGGCTGATTGTGCTACCTCACCTCTGCTGTTTGTCATTTGACATCTACACTTTGGTACAAACAGCCGTCATTTTTATTCCTAGTAGCAGTGTCATCAGCCTGTTGGGTGAGATGCTGATCTGTCAGAGAGTTAGAAATTCAAGGCAGAAAAGGCTTATTTGATCATCTGTTCACACTCTCCCTGCCAACCTCCTATTATTTCACATCCAGCCTAGCTTTGAGAGGTTGAGGCAAGAACATCCCTGACCTGTGCCCAGGGAGGTGGTACTAGCACCCAACCCCAAGTTTTCTGTCATAGAGTTCTTCCCAGTGAGAATCTCAACACCTGCTTTCCAGATTTAGCCTTGTTGTTTTACATGTGCATGGCTCATGGCATTTATTACTGTTTACCATGACCTTCCCAACTAGCCAAGTTTAGCCTTTTTAGTTCTTCCTCCGTTAGTCTTTCTCAATAGACTTGTAGGGTAGCTGCGGCTCCTGGTAATTCCTGTGGCTGAGCATCGCTTCCGAGAGTTTGCTTTCTGCCTGCCCTCTTCTGTGCTGTGGAGCCTCCCTGGAGCAGCATGAGCTATGGCAGTAGGTGCACTGACATGCCTCATGTGACACAATCCTTTGTGTCTAGAGCCCCTGGATGACAAAGTATAGTCATCTATTTGCCAGCCGAGAGCTAAGTTATGCATTTTTCCTTTGAGAACTGATAAGCATCACAGGCAGCTAAGTACAGAAAAGGCACAGCATTTTCCTGTGTCAGTGGTGGTCTGAGTTGCACTGCCCTTGAGACGCTCAGAAACCAGGATCTGAGCGTGGGAGCATGATCAAGGAGCCTCTTTCCAACTACGGTGAAAGGCAGTCTATCTAAAATGATTTTGCTCCCTTTTGAAAACAGTCTGATAAATGGGGCTGCGGACAGTGAGGGTAGCCGCTGCATGTGCTATCCACGCCAAGTTGCTCATCTGGATTGCATTTCAGAGGGAGTTTTGGATGAGAAGAGCCTAAATGAACACAGGACCTGCTGTATTTGCAATTTGGATATCAGCAGACATCAGAATACAGGTTGGCACTGAACCCTGTAGGTAGGTTGAGCTGCAGCAGAGGCCACTTGTGAGAACTGGGGGCTTGCTGGGGGGTAGCTCTGGATGCCTGAGGGCTTCCCTGGCCAGGGCTCCGCAAAGCCACAGGAGCATCTGGTGAGACTGCCTGGTGGTTTCTGCAGGGAGCTTTGCTTGCAGGATCTCAGCTGGAAACCCTGTTAAACTGGTAGCCAGCCTTCTTGACACTGCTTCTCTTTCCCTATGACCCAACATGGATGTTAGCAGCATCGTCTGCCTGGCTAGGCTGGATCAAGTCATTTGGGCCCTTCACATAAGTGGTTGCAGATACAAAGTCGCAATACAAATTGATTGTGGCAGCTGGGGTGGAGTTCAGCAGGAGTTAGCCTTTGGGGTATTTTGTCAGATTTTTGAAGCGTGAACTGTTGGTAAACCAGAGCTAATAGGGCAGATTCATAATCTGCAGTGAGAAGCAGTATAAAGCAGCTGCAATCCCACTGCCAGTGCCTGGCATTGGATTTCTTATGTCCCTTTCTATGCAGACTTGTTCTTGCTGTTGCCATCCTACCCAGGTGTACTGAGGACCCCAGTTCAGCTGGAGATGGCAAAGCTGCTGAAATGCTCTACAGATGAACCTTAGCCCAGGAGAGCAGACTCAGCTCTCCTGCTGCCAGCCCCCAGAGAGCAGGGATTTGTGCCGTTGCAGATGGCCACAGCAGAGCTCTGAGTCCCCAATGTAGGCAGTGAAGGGGTTTGTTCACCTCCTCAAAGATGGGTACCTGAGACAGTGTGACATGTGCTCTGGAAGGGACTGTCATTTTGCATCAATGGTAAAAGAAGTCTGGAGAGTTGACCCTCGGCTGCAAGTTTCTACCTTGTCTCTGAATTAGATGAGATTAATTCTGTTGTAAAATGTTGAAGTGATGGGGTTATAGAAAAAGCTAGATAAGTAGTAGCCAGCTAATTAGATAATTATTTTATACATAAGGTGTGCTCTGTATGTGAGTATAGCAATCAGTGGAAGTAGAGAGATTGGTGTCAAAGGCACAGTAGTACTGAAATGCTTGTCTCTAAGTTGTGGTGCTTGATAATATTGTTTATTAACTGACAGCAGGTAAAGTATTCGTTGGTAGTCTTGCACATTTTAACAGAGAAAAATGTTTTACAAATAAATGTGAATGTTTCCTAAACATATATTAATTTCTGCAGGAACATGGAATCGTAGAAGGACAGGACCTTCAAAGGTCATCTAGTCCAACCCCCTGCAGTGAGCAGGGACATCATAGGTAGCTTTCCCTTTGCATCAAGAATAACTGGGTCCTCCGTTTGGCCTAACGTCCAGACATTTTTCATTTTAAGAAAGGTTTTATAAACATTACGCCAAGGGTTTTATGTTCATCATCATCTTCTCTGAAGTCTTATGAAAATGTTGTTTGTAAACAAAAATACTACATGTATTATACTTCAGAGCCCCCGCTTGATATTCATATATGGGCTTGGCTTATTTCTTGTATTCATCTTGATCAGGACAGCTGAAAGAGCTTTAAAGATATTTTGCATCATAAGAAGCGGTATCTTTGTTACGGTTAAGACTGCAAGGACTTCTCCATTTTAGTTGGCTTCTACATCCTTTAATCTTTTCCAGCTCTGCATGTCTTTTTTGGATTGTCTCAAACTGATTAGATGACAAACTAAAAGTTTAGTTGGCAATTACAAGAAGTACTGAAAAGTGACATACTCTTTGACTGCCTTGCTTCCAGGAGGCGGTGGGTGGGAAGGAATAAAAGCATACCTTAATTACACAGTCTAGCTGTTTATTTTCACAGCTGTAGCACTGCTGAAATGTGCAGCAGACATCCTAATTCCACCAAGCATGGTCCCTTGGTGTTGCACCTGCCAGTCCCACAGTCTTGGTACCAGTTGGGGATATGTGTGTGGCAGAACAATGCAGGAAGACTGCAAGAGCTTTATCCCATTAGAAAGAAATTACAGTGTAGTGTAGCATGAAAATGATGTGTCAGTGAATATAGAACACAGGATTACCTTCTGTCTCTTCCTTTTATCATAGATAACAGAAGCAGTATGGGGAAGAGATTTATATTGCACTTATTTGAAGCTGACCAGGCAATTTAGATGAGATGAAATTGGGGTTTTATTTCTGGAGAGAAGAATGTGTTCCTGCTAAAATGCCATTAATTGCTTGTATTATTTAAAGCATAAATTATATCCAGCAATTTGTTGGTCTCCTTTTTTTTTCCAGTGGAAATAATTCACCATGGAAAGATTATTCTGTCAAAAAATGATGATGAACCTACTAACAAATTCAGCTGAAAGAAGCTGAACTTTCAGTGCAGCTTCTCTTCTCTCTCCCTCCTTTCTCCCCAACCCCAAGCACTGTGTGTGTGAATTCCAATAAAAACAGTAATGGTTTTGCTAAATCTGAAAACCTTAACAAAAGTCATGGCAAATACCATTGCAGCACTAGAATTAGAGTCATCCTCTTACACGTTGGGAAGCTGCTGTCATGCTGTAGTAGCAGTGGCACCACACACCCACTGCAAGCAGAGCTTTGTTGTCCTGGGTCAACGTAGAGCTTAGGAGAGCTCCTGGGCTCTCCTGAAATCAGAGGCACTAGCCAGGGTGGACCAGTCACTTACAGCTCCAGTGCTAAACTCTGTTTCTGCTTCCCTGCATTTGTTTCAAGTATACCATATGAAGTTTCCTCTGCAAGCACTGTCCCTGTCTGCCAAGCTTCACTCCTTTGGCTTTTTTTTTTCCCCCTCCAAGTCCCTTTACTGTCTCTCCATGCCCCTCATGGCACATTTTTGTTTTCCTTTAGCTGGTTACCATATCACCCTGCCACCAGCAGGCTGATGGCCTGTCTCCATCACCCAAAGCCGTGCTCTTTCTCCCATGTCTTTATGCCTGTAATTTGCCATGCCAGTATTAACCCAGTGATTGCCCATGGCTGATTTATTTGCCATAAAGGCAAATCACGTTGAGCCCAAAGGAGATGCAACTCCATGCAGATCCCAGCTGTCTTGTACAAGCACTGCTTGCAGGAACAGTTGCTTCTGCATCTTGCCCAAAGCACAAGAATTAGAGGTTTTGCTTTGCTTTTGTACTGTTAGTATGCTTTGGTTGACCTCTAGAGACCTTGCATTTGTTGCTTGCTTGGGTCATGACACCAAGGATTTCTTTAACATCCATGGAGAGGCTAGGAAGAGTTCATCTAGAAGTGTGAACAACATATGCAGGGACCTCACCTTCTTGTGGCTGGATCTCGAGTCTGTGGGCTGCAGCAGAGGTGTCCTCCCTGTAGCAGAAAGCCCTCCAGGTGCAAGGCCTTCTGTACCTGAGGTTTAACTCAGCTGTTTGCCCCACACCATGTTAGGTTTTTTCTGGTTAAAAGCGTGGCTCAGTCACAACCATACAAGGAAGCATCCCAATCTTCTACGTCCTATTGATATAGGGTTTTTTTTTTGTGTGGAGGTCTAAATTGTACTCTCTGTGGTTGCTGCCCTCATCCTTCTACTGCTGCAAGCTGATGGTGGTAAATTAGATCAGTCCTGACACTGATGGACTCCAAGGTATTTTCTGGAGCAAGGTGATAATTATGTTTTATTTTAAAAAATAATAGTTGTTCAACAGAACAACTTTGAGGCAATTTCTTGTACTCTTATATATATACATCAAGATCTATTATTGCTGTTTTTCTTGTGAGAGAGAACATTGCAATCTGTCTTTGTTGGTGTTTAAAGCTGCAGCGAGACCCCTGAATTGCCAGGGACTCTATCATTTGTGTCACCGTCGATAGGGAAGAAGAATAGCTTTTAGGAAAACTATTTTTGTTACAGATGTGTAGACATGAATTTATAGCTTCAGTCATGCTTCCGAGAGAGCATCTGTGAAAGTGAGATAGTTAGAAAGCATGATGAAAGAGCTGGCAAGAGGAGTAAAATGTGGGTGGGGGGGATTGCAGTAGGGAGTAGCACCTGAAAACATCCACTGGGAGACGAGAAGCTGTGGGAGCTGTGCAGCCACTGAACCTCATCAGTCCCTGACCAGCTGCTGGCTTCTTGCCTGCTTTTTTTCCCTTTAGTTTCAGCATTGCCTGGTGTATTTATTCCTACCCTTATTTATGACAGGCGCTTTTTTTTATGAGGCTCGGAAGTGAGTGAGTGCTTTTTCCAGCTCTCTGCTCTCCATGCCTGCTGGAACATCTGTACACACACACTTTTCCTGTCTAAAGATAGTTTGAGCTAGCATGCCCAAAATACAGCTTCAGGCTTCATTTTGTTGCTGTCTTAGTAAGCATAAAAGTATGTTCTAATATTATGTCACTCCAGTTATGTGTTTCAGCAGCTGCAGTCTGTCTGTGTCCAGTTTGTTGGGAATGGCCTTGCTTCCTGGGATTTGTTTTTCCATAGCCTGAGCCCTGGGTCACTTAGGTTGACCAAGCCTGTGCCTTGCACTCTTTGTGTGCCCAGTAGGATAATTGCAGCAGGGTTTTCTGCAGGAATGACATGACCTCTTTTGACTGACCTCACACTCTGCCAGCAATGCCATTTGAACAGCATCCCTTCCCACCCCCACCGCTTCCCCTGCACGTTCCTGTCCCTGCAGGCCTTGCCCTGGTTGTGCAAACACATTCCCTCCCCTTTTTCTGCAGTGCCATTTCCATGTCAGATATGCCTGCTTTTGCTTCCCAAATTTCCTGGCTTGACCTCTCCCTCCTCCTCCATCCAGCACAGGTGCAGTAGTGCACTAATCCTGTCTGTGGATATGTATGTTCCTGTAGTGTGTATTGGAAAAATGGAATTTACTTATTGTGGACTTTTCCTTATTTTTACTTACATTTTGTTCTATTCAGTTTAATGTTGTATCTTAGCCAGTGCTGTGTGGTCACAAGGCTTAATCCTACCCTCCCATCATGCATTTCTAGGTACGAAACAGGGACAGGAGCTTTGTGCAGCCTGAGGACCCAGGGAAAAGAAGTTCTGCTAAATGTCAGGTTGGACATCAGCTGCAGTTCTGGGTTGGCTGTTGTTTGGAAAGCTGAAACACATTCAGATGTTTCAGAGAAGGCTGGTGGCAGAGGTAGAGAGGACCGCAGAAGTTACCTGGATCATCAAATGTTAGATGAGCAGACATTTGTAAAATGATACTACAGTTCACATATTTGTGTGGAGATGTTCGTTTTTGCTGAAAAAGGAAGAAATACACTAGGCACTTTTATGCATAAAGCAAAAAAAAAGTGATTTGGTCATGCATAGTTGTAAAAGCTGTGAGTCTGGAAATGTTACGTGGCAAAGTGGATGAGTTATGTGGGTCATCCCAAGTGAGTGCCTGTAAAACAGGGCTTTGCAGCTCATTATCAGTTATCCTCTGTCTAAGGCTTGATTTAGGGAAAAGGAACTTTTGAAACTTTGGAAATTCTGATTTTTATTGGTGATATTCTTCATCTGTTTGTGGAGCAGCAAAGGCAGGCCCTCCTTGTTGCAGAAACCCCGGCAGAGGCATCAGAGCTTCCCTAGCAAAGCAGGCGGGTGTCCCCTTGCTGCTGCTGGCCAGTCAGAGCCAGCAGAAGGAGGCAAGAAGCCATACAGCTGGCATCCTGGTTACGACTTTTTAGTGGCTGCCAAAATTGGTTTAAAATAGCTTTTGCTCAGAGAGCAACATTGCAGATCTGTATTTGAGCTATTTGGACTTCGTAAGGGTTGGAAACCGAGATGCCAAACAGTGCAGCTTGCTGAGTTTTTTTGATGCAGGCTTTCACATCGTGATAGTTTTGTCACATAAATTTCTATTTCAAGCTCTGGGCTGCAAGGCATTTGCTTTAAAGCATGCCGTTCTTCCAGGCCTGAATATTTGCCCTTCTTTGGCATTTGGGTTATCCTCATTTATGTTGCAGTGATGCCTAGAGGATGAGTAGGTCGGGGCCCTGCTGTCTTATGTGCTGGGGGAATGCATGGTGATAGCCCCTGGCCTAGGAACCAGCAGCTTGATGTACTGGTTTCAGATGGCCACTGCCACCAGCTGCTTGGGAGTGTCAGCTGCTGGGCCAGAGCTTACTAGAGATAGATAAAACAGGGATAATTCAGGTAAGCCAGCCAAATGTGCAGTGTAAATGCAGTCTACGGTCAGGACTTCAGTACTGCCTTCTTCTCTTGAGTCAGCAGATACAGATGCACAGCTCATTGTGTCATAACCATTGTAATATATTGCAAAGCTTTATAAGCCCTGGCCTACTATTTGGTCTCTGCCAACACCAATTCCAGTAGGACCAATGTGAAAACAAACTGTTAGAAACAGAAATACCAATTAGAGAAATGTATTTTCTCCTCAATGGGGAATCCCTCTGCCTTGTCCTTTCCCATGCTCTGTGCACAGCATCCTTGGGTGAAGGACAGGGAGTGGTGTCCATGGATTCAAGGGAGAGGCTGAGCTGTAACTGTGAAGTGCTGGGAAATTCTTCTGTGTTTCTATAGTAGGCCTGAGTATGAGACATGCAGGTTGGAAAAGAACCATAGAATTGTTTAGGTTGGAAAGGACCTTTAAGATCACCAGGTTTGACTGTTGGCTTAGCACTGCCAAGTCCACCACTAAGTTGGAAAGAAAATGCAGGAAAACAACTGAAAACTCTCAGATACATTTCAAAGCCCATTGGGTGCTCTTTGTACATGTTAGGAGTGTGCAAGATTGTTTCTATGGCATGTAGTCTCAATCACCGGTGTAATTCAGTTGTGTCTTTGCCACTTAGGACTGGTCTGCAGTCCTTGGGAACTAGGGCAGGTAAAGCCCTATCCTGCGCCTTCCCTCACCAGGCAGCGTGTGTGCCATGCACTGCACCAGTGTGGGTACAAGCTGAAAGAAAACTTCATTATGTTTGACAGTGCCTTTTTAGCTGAAGTACTGCCACAACTGGCATGACAGCAGTGACTCCCAAAATTGGTTGATTGCCGAGAGAGACTTTAAACTGTGAAGACAGACATGAGGGATAGATAAAAAGAATTAAATGCTTAATTAATGGGTTTATACTTCCTATTTCTTGGATCATGACTATTTTTCCTCTCTCCTGTTTTGATTACTTTAAGGCGCTATATATTCCACTCAAAGCACTATAGAAATTTGGTAAAGAAACCCACATGACAGGGTTAAAAGGGTTCTGAATTAGGTGATCAGACCTTTCTAATTGGAAAATGTTGTGTGCTACCAACATAAAAAGGTTATTTGGCCAATTTATCCCAATGACAGCACATATATACCTGTGCAATTACTCCTGATACTAGTGAACCAAAATGAGCCTGTTGTCTTAACTTTGACTTCTCATGGCAGAAGTTGTTTCCTGTTTTCATGAACTGCTGATAACATTTTTCATTAGAATTCTAGTTACAAACGTCAACATTTCTTTGGTGTCTCCTTCTGTTAGTTCATTGCTTCCCACATGCTGTTTTAAGTGAAGGTCTTTGTGAGCTGCTTATAGGAGTAAAATCCTTCATGGTAATGGAGATGCTAACATGCATGACAGTTCTTATCCACCCAAAAATGGCAGCAATTGACTTCTAGTTTTTCGTATAAACTGATTTTTCACTCAGAAAAGTTTTCACTTAGAGAAGGTAGCTATTAATTACCTATCTATCCATGTTTCAATACGCCACCATCTCGTTAAATAGCTCCCTTGTCTATTTCTTTCTGAAACTATATAGCACTCTTTTCTGCAGAACAAGCTTGATGACATCTTGACACTTCCCTAATGTTTTCAAATCCTGGTAGGTTTGAGTGAATTATTGGATTTATTTGAACTTCAGATTCAGGGCTTGTAAATATGCACAGATGAAAGCTAAAAAGGTTGACAAAAATACACTTGCAGTTTAAAGTGCTAGGTTTGGCATAGTTATCTTTGGCAACATGAGCCTCATCAAGTCCAGGAACTCAAGTGATCATAAATCTGTTGTGATACCAACAGTTGTCTTGTATTACGGTAGTTAGTACTACCTCTGCTATTGTTAGATTGGACCCTGGGGAAATGCAGAGGAGAGTCAAGTCTCCCCCACAGTGATTTGGTACTTAGCAAGCCAAACACTTGGAGAAGATCCTTACCTTCATTTTGTAGGGTCAGATGAATGCATGGGACCAAGTTGCTGAAGAGGTCTGACGCAAGTGCTAGTTTGTGGGTTCTCATCTTGCAAATGTTAGTCCAGAGGCTTGTTGCGGAATGGCCCTGCTTTCACGGGTCAACACGCTGCTTTCCTCTTTCCGAGCAGCAGTGCTACTACCCACGAGAGACCTGGAGAGGTGAGTCCACCCAAGCAGTGAAGCTTGCAGTTGTGGCATTGCTGAGGATGATTTCAAGAGCTGATTTCTGATATTTTGGTGTCCAGGGATTTGGAAGATCAGTGAAACCCTGAACAATGGTTTTATTTTATTGGTAGGATATGTGTAGTGATGCTAGAGCTATGTGCATGTAGTCATTTTAAGCAAAGAGAGCAAGTGGGTGGCATCTCTTTTGTTACTATTTCCACCACTTTCTGAGTTTAATGCATTAGTTTTAGGTAGTGCTTCTACCATACCACCATTTTCTGATGAGCACACATGTTTGCTAACTGGCCCTGTGCAGGGAACAATTACATCAATAGGTATTTAGTTGATAAGTTTCACCTACTCGTCTTGTCTTCCATTAATAACCATGTGTTTTAATATGATAAATATATGGTGCTGTTCATCTGTCTCTTTGGGGAGCTGATCCTGTTGTAGTAAGCATCTATTTCAGGAGCAGCCTAGACAAAGCACAACATGTTCAAGTGCTGGCCTCTGTTACTGTCTGTAGTGGGTTATATCGCTGGTATTAGTGTAATGTAGGAGTTCAGAAAGAAAAGATGTTATTTGCAGCATCAACTCATTAAAAATACTCTGTACAGATTTTTTCCAAAAAAATAAGCAGACGAAGTGCCCTGGGCCCCGTGCCAGGGTATGTAATAGCCTTGCACAGCATCAGTTGAAGCTCCGAGCTGGATAAAAGGCAGCTTTTTATGGGTTTGTTGAGTATTCCTGTAAAAAAAATAAAAACCCGTTTGTGTACAGAAGTAGCAAATTAATTCAGTTCTATCAGAAAGTAGGTCAGTGACTGACCTCCTGATAGCATGAGGCAGCAGTTTCAAGCAGAAGTGACAGCTCAGCAGCATGAACCCTCCATGTCTCCAGGAAACTTGTTTTGACAAATGTAAACATGTTATATCCTGTATTCCTTTTACTTATTTATTTTCTTGCTGCTGCATTAGAAACCACAGACTGTCACTCTCCATCCCCTTTCTTCACCCTTTCTGGTCCCCAAAGGGAAATGCCTTGTAACATAGCTAATAATTTCTGCAAGGCTGCGTAATGAGTAAGGCGTTCCAGCAGGGTTGGGGTTTTTTTGACAGCCGAAGTTGAGCACTGTAAACCAGACTTGACTAAAATCCAAACCAAAGTCTTTCCAACGGTGAGGGAAATCACTGGGAAGACAGGAACTGGATTAATTTAGGATCCTTGTGTCCTGTTCTTGTTTTGTGCTGAATGAAATTTTTGCATATTCCCACATGCGTCTTCAGTTCTTTTATTGCCAATTTTGGCGTCCCTGTTACTGAACAGATAGTGCTTTGAACACATCCTCACTGTGGCCCAGCAACTCCTGGAGCTGGGTTGCTTTTGTAATTTTGGGGAAGTAACAAAGAGCTGATAAAGGGGGTGGTGGCTCCTTGAGCACCCCATTAAAAATATTGCCTCAGAGGACAGGGGAAACATGTTCAAAGGGTCATTTTTGGCATACAGTAGATAAAGCTTTGGATTCCTTCAGCTCTGTGTTGCCATTTAACTGAATTTTTAAGTTCGTTTGGAGCATTGCACTACAGTAAAAGTTGGAATCTGGTTCTCTCCATCTGAAGCAGAGAGTTTATTTGGGAAATGGGAATACATTTTTTTGAAACAAAATGCTTCTGTCCTTGAATGAAAGTTTGATCTGAGTAGACACAAGTCAAGCAAGGATTCAGATTTATTTAACAAAGCTGGCTGTGAGAAGCTGGGGAAGAAGAAAGTCCTATTTCAGTGAATTACATGCTTCTGTGCTAATGTTATTCCTAATGCTGGCATTGATCGTTGTGCACCATGCAGTGGGTGTAATGCTAAGGAAGTAAGGAAAAATATATTGGTGTATAAAGTTAGAAAAAATGGTAAAGCAAAGGATGCCCATGTCTGTGAGCATTGGTGGGCTGGGGAGGGCATGCAGTGTCCAGTCTGCCTTCTGAAGAGTCCTTGCGCTTCTTGTTGGTGGAGTGACGGGGAGAACACAAATGCTGGCTTTTGAGTAATTAAACTCTTCACAGGGCCTCCAAGCTGCTTTAACTTGAAAGGGCTGGAAGTGCAGGGTGTTCTCCAAGGAGGCATGGACAAAGATCTGATGCCTTTTCTCATGATTTCAAGCTTCCAGAGGTATCACTTCCCATCAGTCCTTTCCCTGCATCAGAGGAGAAGAGTCAGGGATGGGATGACTTCTTTTAGGACCTGGGCTTTGCTGAGCAAAGCTTGCTGTGCAAGATCCCTTCAGTTCAAGGCAATTGGAGCATTTCAGCCCCATCTGAAGGTTTAAGAACAAGAATGATTTTTGAAGCACGACCCCCACAACCACCAAAAAGAAATGGAAAGCTGCAGGGTTTCCACCCACCCCCAAACGCTCACAGGAGGTCCTGCCAGACTGTCCAGATAAGCTGCTTCCCTGTTTGCTGGTGGGTGGCAGATCTCTGTGTCACAGATATGACGTGGTGACCTTTGCAGCAACATGAAGATGGGCGTGGAGGAGAGACAGGAAAATTGCCCACGGTGTAGTTAGTCACTGGTGCCGCTTTCCTAGGGAGAGGAGACAAGCTGCTCTTAAACTCCAGCAGCTCAAGCATTTGGGTCAGCTGGTTAGCTTCCTGTCCTTGCTGGTTGGAAGAGTGGTGCCTAGGGAATGAGAAAACTGCAACCTTTGTTTTCTTTTAATTTCTAGGCATGGGAGTTTGTTTCACGCAGTCTGCACTCAATGCAGGCAGTGACTACCCAGTGCATATTCAGCATATGTATTTATGATACAGATTTAGCCTTTTGTTTCTATGTGTGCATCATCAAGAGAGCAGGACAGCTCCATATATTCCTGTTTGCTTTTGAAGTCTTGGTGAGGACTTGCTTGAGCAAATGTCATCCTTACAGCTTTGTTCTAATCCCCTGCAAAGAGCAGCAGGAGGGAGTGCAGCTGTGGGATCAGCCAAGACTCTGCCATCCTCCCCGTGACCAAACCTGATGGCAAAGCAGAGAGGTGTGATGCAAGAGATCCTTGGTCTGCGTTTCCCCAGTGTTGAACCTTCCTGCTTTGTGCCTGTCCTGCCTTGGTTAGAGCAGGCACAAGCGCACATTAAGGGACTTGACAAGAAAGGCCCTTTTGCTTGTGGGTGGTTTCTTCACACTTATAAGTTGGGTCCATCAGGAAAAAACTTGTACACAAGTAAAGAGGTACTTTTTCTACCAAAACCCACCAAACAAGCAAACAAACAAACCACACACCAGGAAACCCCAAGTCCTGTTTTTTTCCTAATATTCTTCTTCACTGGGTTACTGAGGATGTCTGGGGATTTTTCCATCGCAAAGTAAAAATTCAGGAAGATTAAGTCCATTGAGTTTCCTTCTATAGAACAAAGAAGTAAAAATACACTTGGACAGTTGTGATCACTTATGGTAAAACTTAAGATTTTATTAGTTTTCCTCCAAGGTGGAGGAAATGTAGTGTTACCCTCTTGGTAATTAACACAGCTGAGTTTTTTGACTTAATAGTTGAAGAGTCTTTCTTTCAACCTTATCAACTCTTGGACTGAATCCAGTGAAATAATGCATTTCATGTGATGGATTGAAAATATTTATACATTTTTTGTTCCTTTGGGGGAGGGAGGTAGGAGTTGCTACTGGAGTGTTTTTCTAAGTGTACAGCAATCTAAGCTAAGTAAGCACGGATGATATCATTCCAGTCAGCAGCACAAGGTAATGTCTGTCCAGACTATAATGATGTAAATGTCCTCTGCTTCCATTAGATCTGTCAGAGAGTAATGTTTGTCATTTGTCACAGTAACATCTCAGATCATGAAGAAATTCTGTACAGGGTGTGAGAGGTGCAAGTAAGTGAAGAGTCTGTATGAAATTTCATGTTCTGCAGGAGCCGTGTTTCATTAGGAGCTCCAGTGTGCGCTTGCAGCCCAGAAAGCCAACTGTATCCTGGGCTGCATCAAAAGGAGCATGACCAGCAGGTCGAGGGAGGTGATCCTGCCCCTCTACTCTGCTCTCATGAGACCTCACCTGGATCATTGTGTGCAGTTCTGGTGTCCTCAACATAGAAAGGACATGGAGCTGTTGGAACAAGTCCAGAGGAGAGCCATGAGGATGATCAGGGGACTGGAGCACCTCCCATACAAAGACAGGCTGGGAAAGTTGGGGCTGTTCAGCCTGGGGAAGAGAAGGCTGCATGGAGACCTCATAGCAGCCTTCGAGTATCTGAAGGGGGCCTGTAGGGATGCTGGGGAGGGACTCTAATGAAGGGTGTAGTGCCAGGACAAGGGGTAATGGGTTAAAACTTAAACAGGGGAAGTTCAGATTGGATATAAGGAAGAAATTTATTCCTGTTAGGGTGGTGAGGCACTGGAATGGTTTGCCCAGGGAAGTTGTGAATGCTGCATCCTTGGCAGTGTTCAAGGCCAGGTTGGAGAGAACCTTAGGTGGCGTGGTTTAGTGTGAGGTGTCCTTGTTTATGGCAGGGGAGTTGGAACTAGATGATCTTAAGGTCTTTTCCAACCCTAAGTATTCTGTGATTCTTCATACAAGTCTAAGAGGGGGAGAAAATCAATGCCTTTTATTACCAAGTTAATTTCCTGAATGAATTTCCTCTGCATTCTTGCATGGTGTGTACACTGAGAGGTGGTAGAACTTAGGGAGAGGTATTGGAGCACTGAGGTCCAGACCACTGGTGCACAACATGAAGTAGTGACTTTCAAGTGCTCCTCATGAAGCCTGTTTGGCAGGCTCTGAGATACTCATTTTGCAGTACTATGCTTTGCTGCCCAGGACTGTTGCTAGCATTTCAATTTCTTCTTGGGGTCTTGCCAAGCCTGACTCCCTTTCTGTCTTGCATTGGCAGTCTTCCTGTCCTGACCATCAACAACATGGGAGGTAAAACCTACTGACCACTTGGTTTGGTTGCTGGATGGCAGTGCGTGACTTACGTGGGTGTCTCGGCAGAAGTACAGAGGAATTTAAACCTTAGAAGACAAGAAAAACAAAGATAACTTGAAGCTGTTGACACCTCAGCCAAATGAATGCCTTGGTTATCTCCTGATGGCTTGGTTCTCTCCATTCTTGGCTTTTTTTCTTTAGCTTGATGTAGGCTAGTATGGGGCTAACATTTTAAGTTAGCGTCACCACTGAAACTCTGCTCATTTCAGCTGACAACAACTTTGTGCCCATTACTGATTGCAGGCTTAAACTAGACAGAATATCCTGGCCCGAGGAAGAAGAGGGGGAGTTAAAATTTAAGAGCTGCCACTCGTGGGCATGAGCGCTGACTAGCGCGTACTATCTGGAGTGCATGGAAATCAATTTGGACCTTGTTTGATGAATGCTGCGGCTTTCCCCCACCCCTCCCATACAGAGCTATACAGAAGAATCGAGAAATAAATGTACTTGCTTAAGATAACATTGTGTGACAGCTGAGAACAATTAAAACTCTTACTTGCAGCTATATTTTTTCCCCTTTTCTACAGTAGGAGGCTGGTGTCTGCAGCTCTGCATAGTTGATACAGGGCCTGATCTTATCTAGAGCAAGTATCATGCAAGGTTATTTATTTTACAGCCTCTTCTGCTAGTTTTGCACAACACACAGATCTTGGTAGATGGGAAAGGATTTTTTTTCCCCTTGCTAGAGTCTTTTTGGCAATAAACACACTCCTAACTGTAAGAGAAAAAACTTTCACAACCAAGCTTGTTTTGTGAAGCCCAAACATTTGTGAAGCTTACAAACCTTCAAACTTTGCATAATGTGCCCATCCCTGGTCTCAAACATGAGGTGGCAGAAGAGGGAAGTGTTACTTTTTTAAACCAACAACTTATGACTGTGTCAACACATGACAATTTGTCAAAGCTTGGTGTAGCGGTGCTGTAAATTAATTTTTAGCATCAGTTGTGAGTGGTAAACACTTTGTGCGGTGTGAACAGCTCTTAGTACAGTGTGAGTTGTAGCAGCTTGTGAGCTACCCTGAAAGAAAAAAACAAAGCGAAGGAGGGAAGGATAAAAGCTCGTTTACTAGTACAAAATGGATCTGAGTCTGCAGAAGCTCAACATGTGGTATTTTTTTCCACCTCCATACCAGTCAGCTCAACGTTGAATATTTGGGGTTTCTATTAATAATATAATCACCTGCAAAGTTGGGAAACCACAACCCTCTATCTCATGCACCCAGGTAGTGCCAGATAGCAGGCAGGTTTCTCAGGCTCATAGCTAGGTGAAGTAAAGCTGCCTTTACCCCTGGGTTTTGCCTTTGCTTGCTTGTTTGCTTTAAAAGCAGAACATGTCCGGCAAATGTGAGCAGTCTTGCGTAAATGGCATAAAATATCTGGGGAAAAATATAAGGTGGCAGCCCAAAGAGAAATGATGGGGGCTGAGTGCTCTATGTTCCTTGCTTGTCCCCTGGCCGTTTCTTCTTGGCCATCCCAGCTGCTGTGGTGGGACTCACGATGGTTCATAGTAAGGGTGTTGACATGATGGAAAGAAATTATTTGGTACGAAACACCAGAGAATATGTATTGTAGAAAACAGCTTTTCAGATACAAACCTATTTTAACCTGTCACTTTAGCAGAACAAGCAGTAATAACCTCCCAACCTAACAATGACTGTTAAGTTGAACATTAATACACTCAGTTGCTCAATTGCTAACGCGTCTACAACTTACAAGTGAACACCCACTCAAGAGGGAGAAAAAAGAAGTTGGTGCCTGGAATTCCTGGCCTTGCTGAAATCACCTACATTTTTTGGCACCAACACCAGTATTTCGTCTTGCGTTTCCTGCAAGTGTTTTAAAGTCAAACTAGATGAAAAAAACAGCTGCGTGCATTTGTTTGCTGCTTTGATATGCTCGGCATGGGGCTTTTTACCCAAGCACAGTCACTCTCAACTTCATCACCCTGGGTAGGCTTTGACTGCGCCTTGGAGCTTGTTCCTGTAAGTGGGCAGCACACGTGAAGCTTGGCATGAGAACTGGTATCAAGTCTTGCTAAAGCTAGTTTTAAGCTGGTTATGATTTTAAAAAGAAAGATGATTTAGTTTGCATATTTGCTCACAAAGAATTTTGATTTTATTTCCTTTTCTAGATATAACTGTAGGTGCTGCTTATATGAAAGATCTGAGCCACACCATCCAGTAAACTGTCTAGAGCAGCAGCTGGCTTGCTTGGAAGTCATTTCCAGGACTGTGTTGTAAGTAAGTATTTTCGCAAAAGCAGCATCAAATGGTTTCTTCAGTTTTGGGATGTTCTTTAGACATTTTGATCGTTCTTTATAACTTCATAGTTTTACTGTAACATCTAATAGACAGTAGCAATGCACGTGGGAAGACAAACATTCCTATAGCATAGAGCTAAAGCACTTTAAAGGCTCTTTGCTGACTTGCTCTTAAACTCCCTAGCACAGGACCTGAACACTTCTGAGAACAGCTGGCTACATGTTAGCCTAGAACAAAAATTGGCAAAATACGCATTGATCCCTTTTGTCATTCACTCTGTGCCATACGTGGTTTCTGAGTGTTCATCCCAGCCTGCATTTTTGCACTTCAGTGTTTCAGCCATGCTGATATAGCCCTGCTAGGGTAAATACTCTGTGGAGATTTTCATAAGCGATGATCTGCCTAACTCAATTTGAAATAGTCCATGAATAGCTGCCCTAACTGAGCCAAAAGAAGCACTAGTTGGTCTCATTGGTCAGGCTGTGCGTATAGCTAGGGAACTTCACTAGGCTGTGAATGGCAGTGACTTTGGTCAGCTGCATCTGTCTCCATGATGACTGAGTGTTGGTGAAAAGACCGCATTTCAGGTTACAAGCCAATTGCATTGAGTATGGCATGTAAGAACATGTTTGCGCTTAAAATGAGTAGTATCGTCCTGGAAAACTTGGAGATGTACACCAGGAAAACCTTACCATGTCATTTATGTTGTTTCTTTTGAAAGCACGATCCATTTGAGGATGTTTGTGACCTGAAATTTTTTATCTTTTATTTCTTTCTATATTGCTATCAGTTTTCTTTTGCTGATGATGCAGGCTATAAGACATATGATACGAGAAGTATTTACGACTTAAGAGCATTTCTCTTAAATGGCCACTGATAATACCGTTTCTTCAGAGAGCAAGGGTGGGAAAGTTAGTGACTTAGGGCTCAAATCACTCAGTTAAGAATATTATACAAGCTGCTCACACTCCTTGGTACCTTGCAAAGTATTCCCTATAAGTTACGTTTGCTGTACATAAACTAGCTTAAAAAAATACATATAGATATGTATATATACATATATATATGCGCTAATCCCATCACTAGTTCCCTCAGGTGTTCCTCATCAGCCTTGTGCTTCAGACCCTTTACCACCTTCATTGCCCTTCTCTCAACATGCTCCAGCGCCACAATGTCTTTCTTGCAGTGAGGGGCCCAGAACTAAACACAGTATTTGAGGTGCGACCTTACCAGTGCCAAGTACAGGACAGTGATCACATCCCTAGTCCTGCTGGTCACACTTCCAGTGCAGGAGGCAGGAGCCTGGCTCCTCCAGGAGTGATGAGTGTTTCAGTGATGCCCCACTGTTGG
The DNA here is from genome assembly GCA_002631895.1 of Agapornis roseicollis. Lineage (NCBI taxonomy): Eukaryota > Metazoa > Chordata > Aves > Psittaciformes > Psittacidae > Agapornis > Agapornis roseicollis. The sequence continues at coordinate 13,530 of NDXB01007117.1, read as the reverse complement.
CTGTCCTGATCTAGCATCACTGTAGAGTTGCCTGTAAGCCTTGCAGTTGTTTCAAGGGGAGCTACTTGCTTCATAGCTATTAGTGCTGGATTTTAATCCAGTTTATGTCATGGTGTTTGAAGCACTGTGGCACCAGGAACTTTGTGTTGACTTAATTTAACCTAAGGTAGTTGCTACTTATGTGGTAGAGCAGGTTTGGACCTGGTGTCGCGGGGCACATGCTACTGACACAATTCCTGTTGTACTAGTTCCTTGAAGGATTCACTATTCCAACATGGCTTTCTGCCTCATATCCTTCCAATTTAACTGTATTAGTCTGTTTAATGGTGCCAGAAGGCTGCATATTGGCTCTCTGTGAAGTCTGAAACAGTAGATACGTGCTTTCAAATAGTTAAATAAATGTTAATTATGATTCACAAATAGTTTTTTCCCCAGCTATTAAGTAATATCTAATATCGAATTTTTCAATCAATAACTGTGTTTCCAGCTGCTGAGTGGGACCAGCAATATTTTCAGAGGGTTTTTGTAGCTGCTCAGCTGCTTTAAGTAAAAGTCTTATGTTATTTTGCAAGGCTTGCCAGCCTTGGATGCACAGTGGGCACAAGTTACTGAGAGCCTGTGGTGGAAGTGGAATGATGACAGTCCTCTGATGTACCATGGTTAGCTGTGGATAGTTTGGGCTGCATCCAGATAAGCTGAAAATAGCATATTGGGCACTTTTGATAGCTTATGGTTTGCAGCGTTTTCTTTCTCACTGCTTTAGTTATTACACAGGTGGAAATTAGCTACTTTTCCCCTCTCAAGATCTTGAGGTCTTCTGTAAGGGATTCAGCAAATGTGAAATATTTTGTGAAGTAATAGTTTGACTGATTGCACCTCCTTGCAAATTATATAATGCTACAGAGTTTTGCCTTAGAAATACGTATTATACGCCTTTCACTGGAAGATCTTAAGATGTTTTCAAATACCAATTAAACCACAGATCATTATGATAATGGAAGAGACAGCATTCTCACCTGCTGTGAAGACTACTCTGGCTGTGAGCACATTGCTAAGGTTTGCCCAGTGATTCATTAGCTGAACCAGTAAAACATTCTGGGCTGTCTGATGTGGTGGCTTACTGGTAGCTGTTCTCCAGCAGATTGCTCATTTTGACGTGATGCATAGCAGTGTCAGACCATTTACTTTAGAACTTACCTTTTTTGTGCATCTCCTTTCTCTGGTTTTCCCACTCGATCTGCTCTGCTGCCTCACAACACTGATGTTTGCATAAGCAGTTGCTGTAATTCTTTGAAGCTGTGAATAAGACATTTCCTACTAAATATCGCTGCTGTGCTTTGATGCATCCATAGTTGTGAGCACAGGGTGCACAAACAAAGGACACTTAACACTGAGAGCTAGAGAGAGGCTGATGTTGGAGGTGAGAAGCCCAAATTGTGAAGGTTAAATTCTGGTTTATGTTTAGTGTTGTTTTTCTAAACCAGAACAAAAAAAGGAGCAGAATAAAAAGCTTCCACAAAGCAGAAGTGTGAGTGAAATGAAACGGAGTGACTAGACAAATTAAAAAAAAAGAAAAAAAACAAAAAAAAACCAAAAACCAACCCACATTCATTTAAAAACTCCACCAAACTTAAATTTCAAAGCCCAGTGGAAAAGGTGATCTGTGAGCCACCCAGCTTGGACTGGGCATCCAACTGGAACTCATGGTCTGGGTTCAGTTCCTCACCTCAGTCACAGGTTTCCTGTGCATTTTCAGGCAACCTCCTTCATCTGCCCCATGACCAACTTCCTCATTTGTACAGAGGAGATGATCCTCCTCCAATCCATTGTGAAGTTGAAGCCTACTGATGCTGCTGAAAGACGTGGATGTTGTGAAGGGAGGAGCCAGCCAGGGACTACAGTGAGAGGGATGCATTTCCTCACAGGGGATAATCACCCATGCTGCTTGCATTTCAGTGTTCAAGAGTGGAGGAAATGATTTCCAGATCTAAAGGGTTGGGTTTTTATTTTCCAAGTCTTTCAGGCCTATTTCTCCTGGAGTTTGGCTGCCCTGGTGCAGCAGCAGGCATTTGGAGTATTCCCTGTCTCTCGCCTTGCTCTCAGTCTGTCTACTTATGGCTTTGAGTCATTCCTGTCTGCTCAACACACACGACCCACACAAACCCAGCGGGATCAGAAATGCAGCTTCTGTCATCTCCTGAGTTACGTCGAGATCTCTTGACATTTAAATAAAGTTGTGTGTAAGGAATAAACCAAAAAGTTCTTGGGCTGGTCAGAGGGTTACCAGGGATAGCACTAGCAGTTGAGGAAGGTGGTAGTGGGGAGTGGGCCACCACCTTCCCAGCCTCTTGTCAAGGTGTGCACTGGCACAGTGTTGCTGCACTTGCTGAGGGTGGCCTTCATCTCCTCTGCTCCTCCATGCAGCCCCTGATATGCAGATACTCATTTAAGTGATTTTCACATGAGTCTCACCCAGCGCTGATGGAAATTCTGTGTAAGCGATCAGAACTGGCAGGTGACATGCCTTTTGATGTGTCCTTTTATCTCGTGTGGGTTGGGAGTTAAATTTTTGTCACCCCTTACAGGAAATATTTTTCTCTGGGAAGAGGGTGTGGAGCCCTGTACACTCTTTTTCTTCTCTGAACATTAGTAATGCTCTTCTCCAGCCTGCTTCTCACTTGGAGAGACACAGTGAAGCTCTAAGTTGACTGTTGCATCTAGCCTAAACCTCTAAGTATGACAACTTTTAATTGCAGGAAAAGTGATGTCTCTTTACTTCCAAGGCTGGTTAGCTCAGAGTCCACTGCCACAGGATGGTTTGAATCATGGTGCTGCTGACACTGGATGTTCCCTCTCTGCCTGCAATGATTATCCTTTTTTCCAGCTGGTAAAACTGGAAATTCAGTCTGCTTACGTTTCTAAAGGACTGGCAGCTGAAAATAACGGCAACCACTCAGTTGCTGTCTCAACCCTGTGCTAAACTACATGTAAAGAGTTACTGAGCTAATTTAGTTTTATACTAAAGAAGTGATTTTCCTCCTGCAAATCAGGAAGGCTGTTTAACGCAGCGTAATTGACTTTAGCTGTAAGATTCAATATACTTCCCTTGGATTATGGTTCAATAAAATCTAATTGTGCTGAGAGCAACAGGAATCATAGAAACACTCAGGGACTGTTTTCCACCTTTCCTGTGGACAAACTGAGTTGGATGTCTCCTGATATTTAAGGTTACACTGCTGTTTGCTCTGCACATTGTCAGGAACAGCTTGAGATAGCACTGTCTGGCATAGGGAGGTGAAGCCAAGCAGCAGAAATGATGGGTAGCCTTCTTCAGTCAGTTTTACATGAGTGAATCTCATTTCAGCATGCTCTGCTGGTGTCAGGCTGGGGGAACAGGAAGTAGGCTGCGTCTGGTTTCATTATGATGGTGATAATAATAGGATCCATAGGGTATATGAGATTAAAAGCCCTATAACATCGCAGGCCAAATTGTGTGCAGAGAGCAAAACGTGAAATCAGTGCCTAAACATCCTTTTGTCTTGCCCCACCCACTGTAGAAATAAATATGGGGAAACAAATATTTATTCGTAGTTTCCTCTTACTATTTACCAAGTAGGAAGCTGTGTTAAGCCAATTTCTACATGGAAACATTTGCTGGTCATTGCAGATCGGCTTTTATAACTGTATGGTGTGATTTTGGAGAGCCTTTTTGCCCAGGTATTCCTTAATGAGTTTTTCATCAGCCACTTTAACAAATAGGAAAGCATCAGATTTAATTTTTTGCTTGCAGAGCTTCAGGAAATAGCATAGACTTTTTCAGTGCAATGAGGACACTGGCACAGGTAGTAAGTAAGTTGGGATGATGCTGAACAAGGCAGTGTGGCGAGTGTCCTTGTCACACACTGAGGCACACACCTTGTTGTTCTTTCTTCACGGAGATAAATCCCAAACCACAGCCCTTGACCCAAGCATGAGCTTATGTCATTAGGATTGCTCACCTACCACCATGATTCTTTTCTCAGTTATTTCTTCCAAGTAGTAATTATCCTGCTGCAAGCAGGAAAGGAAAAGTACACTTTCAGATCAAACTAACAGCTTTGGCTGGTTTTGGTACACTACCTTCATAGGCAGTAAAATATATAACATTCTTGGTACGGCATGTGCTGTACTAATCATTCTTGATGTAGCTGCCTATTTTTTACATCATTTTAAACAAATGCGAGGACTACAGAGAATACTAAAACAAGAAAATCAAGGCAGAACAGGCAGGTGTTGTGGTATGGGTTAAAAGCAAAACAAAGCAAAAAAAAGCTGAAAGCCATGAGAATTGGAGAGAGAGGCTCTTTGACATGGCAAAATTAAACTGTAATTGACTGGGTGCAGAGAACCCGTTTCTTACAGGACCAAGCGGTGAGTGTGAATCATGCCAGACATCCCTGAAGCCGGCATAGCCACAGTTTAAGAGCAGAGGAGGGAGCTTGCTAAGAAAATAGTTCTTTTTTCTGGTTATTGTTGGCTTTAATTTTGGCCTAGTGCATGCTGGTTCTTACTACTGCTGTGGATGATAGTTAACTGGGATGGTGACAAGACTGACATTAAACTTCTGTTTTCAGCTGGCATGAAACTGAGGAATAGATTCATGTAGTGCCCAAGTTTTCTGTTTGAGTTGACCTGTTACGGAGAACTAGATAAACAGTTAAAATACAATCTTTGCTGGTTTAGTTAACTTTCTTTATGATGTGATGAACCCTGTTTTGCTTTGTTTCCCATACCTTTTTTCATCATGGCATTCAAGAGTTTGTGCAAAATAAAGTAAAAAGCAAACGCAAGTGGCATTCAAATTTTGCTCAATTAGCTTGCACCTAAACCACTAATGTACATTTTGTACATGGCCTGCTGGAATGCAACTCCAGACAGCAAATGGTTTGTTAGTATTGGCAATGATCTCGTGAAGCCAAATACGATTCTTTAGCTTCCTGGCTTGAGAGTGTGAAGTGCTTTTAATTCCCATTCAGTTCTTCTCTGCTTCCTCTGTCTTGATGTTGCCAGCCTTGTACCTTGGAATAATAAAACTTAAGAGTTTATGAAAGTCACAGTTGAAAGTATGTGTTATTGTTGGTCAGGCAGATAAAACCAGTGCTAACTAGGTGCAGCCTCTTCTCAAATCTGGCCAAAATAGTCTTCTTCCTTCCTCACACTTTGGCAGTATGGCTGCCCATGACTCCCTTAAATAGCTGAAGCAGGTAAAAGTGTTGTTCAGAAAAATATGAGGACCTCTCCATAAGTTGATGATACACATTGGATTCCATGCTATATGCTTAATTTCTTAATTTCTAAATCACAGTTGAGATTACATCTTGTTTAGTATTACTATAGGTTTGTTTTGTAAGTGTAGGTCTGTGGTTGTTTTTGATTTCAAAAGAGCTGTGGAAGTTGCTTGCCTGAAGACTTCTGTCACTGAAAAGCAAGACTTTAAATCCACTTCCGCCCCATTTGAAGGAGACACAGTACAATATTTTGCAAATACTTTTAAGTATTAGTTTCATGTCCAGCTGTTTACCTCAGGGAAATAAAATCCAATGTCATCTTCAGCAGTAATAATTTTCTTCTCTATGCCACTTTTTTTATCATTTCTTATCCTCCACCACATTGGATTTTGTCTGTTGTCTTGTTTTAAATTCTACCATTATATCACTGTCAGTATTCAGTGTTTAGATGAGTCCTTCTTCATCTTCTCCAAAGTATAGTGAGGTTCTCCTGTCTTCATGGCTTGTTTTTAAGCGTTGTTAGCATGCTGTATAATCCATGAGTTACTGGTATAAACTGAGAGTTGTGCCTCCAGCAGCGCTGTGGATATACTCCAGCTGCTACTGGGCACTCAGTCTGTAGTGTCAGGCTGGCATTAGTGCCAGGCAGAACCAAAGCTTGGGCATTACGTCAGCTCCACAGTACTGGCAGTTTCGGTCTACAGAAAAAGGCTGATGTAGACATGGCCATGCCTTTCTCATCCATCCAGGGACATACTTGTAATAAGACCATGTATTCACTATTAAATGTTTCAAATACTGACCCCGTAATCTGTAACTGTACGGGTCCATTTAACAGCCCCAGCCCTGGGTGGTACCACTTAGCCTGGTGCTGGTTGCCCTTGTCATCTCCTCTCAATTTTCATGCTAATTGCATAGCCTAATCCTCTTTCTGTCCAACTCTTAACCTGCATCTCCCTTTGATTTTTATTTTTTTCCCCCTCTCCTAACCTCACCTGGAAGACAGGCTGAGAAAGTTGGGGCTGTTCAGCCTGGAGAAGAGAAGACTGCGTGGAGACCTCATAGCAGCCTTCCAGTATCTGAAGGGGGCATATAGGGATGCTGGGGAGGGACTCTTCATTAGGGACTGTAGTGACAGGACAAGGGGTAATGGGTTCAAACTTAAACAGGAGAGGTTTAGATTGGATACAAGGAAGAAATCCTTTACTGTGAGGGTGGTGAGGCACTGGAATGGGTTGCCCAGGGAAGTTGTGAATGCTCCATCCCTGGCAGTGTTCAAGGCCAGGTTGGAGAGCGGTGACATGGTTTAGTGTGAGGTGTCCCTGCTTATGGCAGGGGTGTTGGAACTTGATGATCCTAAGGTCCTTTCCCAACCCTAACTATGCTGTGATTCTGCGTTGCAATTCCAGGGCAGATTCCCTGGCAGAAGACCCACAGTATGGCTGTCTAGCATCACCCTTATTCTGATAGTAGCAACCACCCTCTTTTGTGTCACCTTTTCTTCAGAAAACACCACTAGAGGCAATTGCAGCCTCACTTGATCTTTCCCTGTTTAGAAGATGTGAAAATACTTAATGAGTCGTTCTGGGGAGGTGTGACCTGAAGAATGCAGACATGTGGGAGCATGCGTTTGTTGAAAGCATCAGGAGGGGAATCACACGGTTATCCGAGTACCAGTGTTGAAAGGTGGGAAATCAGTGTGCTCTTAAGTTTCACTGAACCCTGTTTCTTCTCCTATCTGTGTCTTCCTAGAAGGTACTTCATTTTGGAAAAGCACAGGAAGAGGGGAGAAACGCAGCTTTTAAATTCCCAGGATTTCCTCTAGGGAAGAGATCCCTCAGGGGAAGGAGGGAACTCTTCCAATAACCTTCGCAGCATTTAATTCCAAGAAAATGCAATAAAATCAGTGCTTCCACTGAGAGTTGGCAGTGTATTTTTTCCGTAACAAGACCTGGTTTTAGTTTCTTCGCAGTACCGTCTGATTCAGACTGTACCGAGTTGTCTGAGGACAGCAAAATCTGGTTTTGACAGATGTTTCCCTTGATCTGGCAAATACAAACACTCCCGTAAGATGACAGGCAGCTTGTTTACATAAGAAATGTATTTTTTAAAACAACAACAAGAAAAAAAAAAGACCAACAGAAAAACCACAAACACAAAGCAACATTCGGATCAGTCATTCTGATCGAGGCAGTGTCAATTATTAGGCTGTAAAGGGAACTGATGACTCAACTTAGGCACAGCACTGCAGCGATCTCCGATTTTCGGTTTCATAACATTCTTTTCAGGAATGCTTTTCATTCATACCTGGCATTTCAACGTGTCTCTGGGAGCGTGCATCATTCTGTGATCGGGATGCGAGACACCAGTGTCAACATGTTCTGAGAAGCTGTCCAGAATTTGGGAGGCATCCATGTACCTCAGTGGGATACCAGGTGGGAGAGTCCTCTGACCTATCGCGTCGCGCACTGGGACTGTACCCGCACACCATCGGTCTTGTCAGTCGCCACGTTAAATTGGTAGATAAATTCACATCAACGAAATTGGAAAGCACTTTGATTCAGAAAGCAAAATGTTTTCATCAGATCCCATGCTTAGTAATTCCAGCGAGTGTGCTTGTTAAAACGAGTGAGTCAGAAATGGAAATGCAAAGCATTTCTCTGAACGGTGGCCGGAAATTTGCTCTGAAAACTGAAACAAAGCCAGACCGCAGTTTTATCTATTTACTTAACAATTCTAATTCTCCGAAAATCCCTTTGTCTTTGTGAGACATTTTGATTCCTCTCTTGCAGTGCCAGTGTGATCCTTAGGTTGGATGAACAGCCGTGTCAGGACTGTCTTGATGTGTCTTAATTTCTTGATTTATAAAAATGAGTTACCTCTAGGTAGCTTCACTGTCTGTGGCACTGCCTGATTCTGTCACGGCATGTGGTAGAAGCTGGTGGAAGTATTAGGCAGGATGGGATGCTGTAATGTTTGAGGTCGATAATACTGAGGAGGAAATCCAGGAGAATTGAGTGGCGTCACTCAGCTGCTTATTGCCCAGTGCATAGGTTTGATATTATACAGCACATGGGGCTATATGACTGTTCTGGCACCAAACGCTAATTAGTTTGGGGCTGGCTGCTCCCTAGCTTAGCATGGAAAGGCTGTGGTGGTGACAGCCCCTTGGATTGTAAGGACATAGCCCCGTAGACTGTGGAATGAGAGCATAGGGAGGTTCATGTGTGTTTTGATGCTAATAGAGGTGGTCTTGTTGAAAACAAACCTCAAAAATCAGCATATTGGGTGACAGGTAGCAGCGTTCTGGTCCTCATCCTGCACCCAAAGTGTTGCTACTTTCTTCTCTGTTGGTGTCTGGATACCTGCTGCTTATTCTTGAGTCAGTGCATTAGGCTCATTGCACAGCGTTGGACAATGTAGGGACTGCTTTCCTGGAAGCTGCTACATGGTCTGAGGCCCACAAATGTGAATCACCATGGAGGCATACAAAGTAATATATGTGTTTAAGGGACTTGCAATTCCCATGGCAAGTGTGGTGGAGTAGTGCTTGTTTGAAAGATAAGACAGTTTGGGAGATTCTTCTTAATTACTGTTTACCTAAATAAATAAATAATGCATATTCATGACTTTAACTAAAGTAAGTCATGTTGAAATGTTTACCTCTCCTGAGGATAATTATTAAGGGTGGGGTGCGGGGTGCAGCAATTAATAGTAAAACATTTAGACAAGATTACAGAATGTTCTGATTGGAATAGTAAACATTATGCTAGAAATGAAAGCAAATACACAGAGCTGTCTTGAATTAAACAAACCCAAACACTGTGCTATCCAACGAAATGCACTGAACAGAAGCAGTTCAGGCAAAGGGGCTGTGGTTTGGAGCTCTTCAGCATCACAGGGTTTCTTCAATGTAAAGTTAATTGGCGGGTTCTCCCTCAGTTCCGATTCAGAAGAAAAAACAGCACAAATACTGGCATCCACACATATTGGTGTGGCAGCTGTAGTACTCATCAGCACCACTTTGAGGCTGGTGGGCATTGATTTTTAAACTGAGCAACAGAAGGCTTTTCACCTGTTTATATCAGTAGTAAACAAAACCTTCGTTTGCGTTGTGAATCTCACGCACCCCATTATGTACAGTCCTTTGAATTAAATGCTTTGCTCAGCTGAGAGCTTGAAATTTGGACCCATACTTTCATGTCTTTTGGCTACAGTTCCCTATCTGGTTAATCAGCTCAAAGAGAGCCAGTGATGTGTTCAAAGATTTCTGTGACAGCTGCATACCATTAGGCTGAATGATTGAAAAAAAAAAAAAACTCCCATAATTGTAGTTTGGTGCAGTAAATACAGATTGATCATTCAGTTTAACATATGGTAGTAAGATAACTGAGCTTTGGACAAGGGAGCTGCTGCTTAACCTTGTGCAGATGAAGCTTGAGGGGGTGGTGGAGCTCATCCACCTCATAACTTTAACCTGCCTCCAGCTCCTCTGGAGCAGTAGAGGAATGCAGCTGAGCAATGCAGTGTATCTGCCTTCGCACTGGGTTGGGGATGAAAAAGAGAATAGAAGGTGGGCAGAAAGTAGTTAGGAGCACCAAGACAGTCTGGGGGGATTGTAAATCCCCACATTGCAAATGGGACGGTCCCTCCTTGCTCACTGAAGCATCTCGGCCAGTCTTAGAGAAGCAAGCTGCTGTCCAGTCTCGGTCATTCTCTAACTCAGGCATCTTTTGGGGATGAAGGCTTCCAGACCTCCTCCTCTAGATCAAATCGGTCCCTTCTAAGGTAGCATCATAAGTGTTGGGGGTGCTCGCTGGCACCTGATGTGCCCAGCGCGCTGCAGCATGTGTGCCCTGGATACCCTCTCATCTAGAAACCGAAAAGCGGCTTTTCTGTGACTGGAGCTGCGGTCTGATTATTAGATGCGGTACAGCCTTTGCTCACGTCTGTATCTAGTGGAAGTAGCTGGCTGTGCTCCGAAACACAGCAAGATGTCGAGGAATGAGCGCTGGCGGATGGGCTGCCTTGTTCCCAGAGCAGCTGGTAGGAACACCCGGTTGACTTTAGTCCTTATGAGGCAGCTCCATTGCTGCTTCTGGCTGATGAATTTCCTCGGCCACATTTTCTTTCTCTGCGTTGGTGGGTCAGCCTTTTTCCCTGACTGAACTGCCTGCTCTGCAGGATCTATGCGTCGTGTCTGTACTCTAGGAGACAAGGCTGCTAATGGTGGGAGGTGTCCTGTTGGTCCATCTTCCCCGTAGCAAGGGGGGTGGGGTGGGGTGTGATTTGATAAAGCTGGCACATTTTCCCATCAAAAAAGTCTTTCTGGGTTCATCTCAAAGAGATTTCTGTGGGGAGCAGAAATACCCATCTCCACCTTTTTTTAGTAAGGTTTTCTGGCAGTATCAGCCACATGCCTCCCGGTGAAGGCAGGGACAGCAAGACTGCGAAAGCCTTGTGTGGTGTTTTGCAGGTTGAGAAGGCGCTGCAGAGCACAGTAAACCCAATATCAGTTCAACTAATTATCTGTGTATAAAAATTCCCCTGCTTGAGATTTTGCCGTTAGAGGCTCTCTGGTAAGATTTATGGCTTTGGCTAAAATGAAGTACCATTTCCTTTTTCTCAGCATTACTGTGCATCGCCTCTCTGGCTTTTTTTGTTGAGCAGACTTGAGTTCGTCCAACAGGGAGCATATTTTTGAAGCCCTTTCCCATCATGATTCTGCCTTTCTCTTCTTCTGTTTGTCATAATTGGTGAAGATAACACACAAAGCATTTTTAGGTCTTTCAACTTTCTCCTGCTTGGCATGCGGATGAAGAGAGAGAAGCTCAGAGGCAGCTCCTGCACATGAGATGCAGTGTTGGCCACCTCTCGGCACCACCACAGTGTGTGCAGGCTCGTGGTAGACATGTACCTGCCTCGATGGGCTCCCTCTTCATAGTCAACATGCAGCTGTTGCATACATCATTTGTATGAGCTAAAGGATAATACCTGTTCAGTGTTGCTTGCCTACATCCTTATTTCACAGGCTGATGAAAATGAGACCATTGACTGAACTTTCTGAACTTGCATATGCATCACTGACTTCACCCTGATTTGAAATCACCTGAAAATTAGTTTGTCTGATGCTGTAAAATGTCAGGGTTTTTTCCTGAGTACATAGGAAAAAAAAAGGGAGCAATGTTGAGCTGCTGCCATCTCTCCCAGTCGCAGTTAGACATAGTTATTTTTGTATTAGAGCTTGGAGGAAAACCGGTAGAGATGCCAGATAAACCTTCCCAAAACAAACATTTGTGTTAATACTTAAATATTGTTCATCTTTCGCAGCATTTACTTATCTGTTTCCCACATGCTGAACCTTATGGAAAGTTTTTGTGGTTGACTGCGGCCCATTCTTTCATTCTGTGTTAACTGTTCTCTTGATTTGCATTTTTAAAAAGAAATCAGCAGTAAAACTCTGACTGTGATAATTGTTCAAAGAGGGAACATCCTTTCAGCAGGGCATACATGCATTCCTGTGGTTCACATGTGTTGGGCAGGAGCCTGAGAGCCCGAACCCAGTGAGCTGCATCGTGTGCTGCCCTGGGAAGTGTCCTTACCCAAGAGACCTAGCTCTGGCTAGTCCAGTATTGTCATCTGAGATGCCAGGCTCCAGAACAGCAATTTCATCCTCATCCCTGGACCATCTTATGTTCTCCAGTTTGCATGTGTATTAATCAAAATTTCCAGTCCTTAAGGAGAAATAAGCCAGATATCTGAATTTTCGTCAGATCTGACACAAAGTATTAGGCTGTGACTTTGCTTTGTATTGGTTTTACTGTGTGGGGCACACTCATCTTGTGTCATTTGATAACGTTCCTTTTACACCTAACCATTCTTTCATGAGTCATGTCACCAAGATAAACTATTCTATCTTGATTTTAAGTCAAGTATATTCCAATGATAAAGTAATTCAGATTTTACGTGAAGAGATTTGCAAGTTCCTGGTGGTGATGTTCTTGAACTGCAGTCTCCCACTTCTCCTAGCCCAGCATGGTTGATGTGTCACAGAATTGACTTCAACCAGAGGACAAGAGGGGGTGGAAAATTCCCCCCATGCCTATGCCTCAGCAGCTCTGCGGGTTTTCCATTTAAGCCCAGTTAGTGCTGTTAAGTGTAGCTGGGGAAAATCCAGCTCTAGACCCTGAAGTGCTTCCCTGATCATCGTAGGGCGGCAGCAGCTGCCTTCCCCTTTGGTCAGTCAGCAGCAGTTATCCTGCAGCCTCTCCTGATGACTTCAGTCATGGTTTCTAGACAGACTGATTCCTGATTATCTGAAGAAATGGCCCATTCTCATCTTCACTGACTGCTGACACAAGTCACCCAGATAGGGACGTACCACAGAGCCAGCCCTTGTGGTCCTGGGTGGGTACCTCCCTGCATCTGGTCTGCACCTCCCTGGTTGTGGTGGTCTTCTGCATCCCACCTCTGGGCACTGGGGAAGAAGCTGCTGTGCCCTCAGACTCCTGGTTTTGGCTGCTTCTGGCCAAATGGTGCATGTGAGTTTAAGAGAAGTGATGGACGAGTTTTTCTTTGGAAAAAAACCAAGCAGGTTATTAGGAGGAAATTAAATGCACTAATAGTGAAGCAGGCCATGTATCTATTCTGACATAGGTATCAATAACATCCTGGGTCTAATTTAGAGATTTCAGGGAAAGATCCTGCACTAGATGTCAAGAGCACTGCAAATGCGTTCTCAGCCTCAGGCGATCCTTCAGGCAGTTGCAAGCTATAAATGTTCCAATGAAGCTGTTTCAACCAGAAAGAAATATTCTTCAGCTTCACCCAAAAGCACACAAAATGTAAAGAAAGCGCCTTTGCTAACCTGTGATGGTATTGCATGTAGGAGACTGGTGTCCTTGACTTCACTGGGAATAATGGCACTGCACATTTGTGTAAGAAGCATTGCACTTCACCAAGTGAGGTGTTGCTTCAGAAAACACCAGCTCTGTTTGCACATCAGTGCTCACTTCTCCCTGCTCTCTGGTGCACAGCTTTCCTTACATACTTTTTCTCCAGTCCACATCTGTGAGAAGCTCACCAACTCATCTTGTCCTGTGTGTTCATTTTACTTACCCTGATTTTATGGACCCATTGTGAACATTAGTGTGTTTTCAAACCCCACTGTGTACTTGTTGCTCCCTCATTGCCCACCCAGCTTCCCTGGTGTTGTAGTTTGAACCCAGCCAGGCAGCACGTTCACCCACTCAACCCCTCCTTC
>NDXB01007115.1:81445-97982 GCA_002631895.1 Agapornis roseicollis | reverse complement strand
TTTTTAAAAAAAAAAAAAAAAAAAAGGAAAAGTGGATTGGAAAAACCCACAACGAGCATAAAATGTCAGATTATTCAAGACAAGCTGACGGGAAAAAGTAAAGACTGAGCAAAGTAATTGAGCATCACTACAGCAGGTTAAATTCAGCATAGATAATACAAACTAATGCAGGCATATAGAAACAAGTGGAACACTCAGCATGAAGGTCTTAATATCACTGTGGACAGCCCAGAGCAAGCTAAAATAGCAAAATAGCAAGCTAATGTGATAGGTACAAATTAATGAGCAAGTTAATGTGCCATGTTCTTGCCTTAAGAAAGGTATAGAAAAGAATGACTTCATTTTTTAAATGCTCTTTCATAGCTCAATGCAATTTATGTATGCATATAACCAGTTCTAAATTATGTCTAAGGAGCTTCACATTGTATCTGTGTGTACATGTGTTCTGTAAAACAGTTCACATTTAACTGCAAATTCATATTAAGTTCATAGTTATGTCTAATTTTGACTGCCAGAAAAACATGTTTTATGCTAGCAGTGCCGTATCAGGCTTTCTGTTTTGTGTAAATATCCACCATAGCTCCTTTTTAAATCTCACGCTTAGTCTTTACTTACTTATACTGATAGAGTCTAGGGTTTTGCCAAGTGAGAATGTTTAGTTGGCCACCTCATGATTTTTCATTACTGTCTGTGTTTGGTTAACAGCCTCACAGGTGTTTTCTACTGAACCAAGAGTATCAAATCTTCTTCAGAGCAAGCAATAGTACATCTTTCTCTTGCCAGGCTTAAGACAACATAATAAGGCCATTAAAAGGGAAATAAATCAGTGGCCATCTACTGTGTAATATAAAATATATGGAAACAAAATATTATAAAGTACTCTCATTTAATTTCTCCTCCCATGTTGTTTAATTTTTGTATCTCTTGATACAGTAGATCTGTTGCAGGCAATATTTGGTCTGAAAAAATGAACAGAGATTATCTAGCCACTGCAGACACTTCTATTTTCCAGAAGCTGCCTGTTTGCCGTTAGCTGTCTCACTGCCATGGTTTGATGAAGACAATAAAACCAGTTGAGTTTATGATTCCTAGCAATGTCAGGGAATTTGGATGTGAATAAATTACAAGACAGAAATATTGAAGTCAGGTGGCACATTTCTCAAATTACTGGGATTTTGTACAGGGAGACACAACATTTATGCTCCATATCTTGTTTACAGATGCCTATATCTTCATTTTAATATGCAGCTTTAAAGACAAATACTGTTTACAGTTCTTGTTCCTGTTTGAAGCATGTTAGCTTTTACTGCTAAGAATGATAGTGACAAAAAAATCCTATCAGACCTTATTATGTTTTCCTTTGCTTTCAGCAAGAGGAAATGTTAAAACTTGTGACACTTGTTTTACAATCTCATTTGTTTTTGACTGAAAACCTGAATATTAATGGCATTTTATTTTACTTTACTTTATTGGTTTGGCTTGGGTTTTGCTACATGGATTAGATTCCTGCATTTCTTAGTTAACAGTCCCTTAGTGGAAATTATTTGGATGTCATTTTTAGGATTTAATTATTTGGAGTAGAAGTTAAAAAGCACTGCTCTATTCCAGTGAGACAGAAGGGAGCCCATCAATACTTCCTTTGCTGAATTATTTTAAGGACTGATGCAGTTCCTTCTCACATGGGTGTAGATCAAGAGCTGCTCCACTGATATGAGTAGATTTATATTTCAGAAAGTAGATAAGGATCATGTGGCATTTTGTAGTTAGCCTTTTTTCTCCTGGTGGCTGTTAAGAAGTACAAAGGCAAGAATGAAATAACCTATCATGTACAGGAGCCAACACTTTTATGTGGCAGTTCTTAATCTGTCCAGGTGCCCGGCAGGCCTGATTATATGTCAAAGGTGCCCAAGGGCTCAAATTTTGCCTCTAGTCTCATGGAAGATATTTAGAGCTCAGATCATTCCATTACAGCATGAAGAGGGAAACTCCTACAGACTTCAAAGGGAGCATGACTAGACCTTGGGGTAAAGCCAGACTCAACAAGCAATATATATATTTTAAACTGAATCAACTGGGTATGTCTCAGTGGAGATTTTTTAACCTTAAACTTTTCAAAATCAGAGAAAATTTGCATTTTTAAAAGAATCTAAATCCCATATTCTCTGTCATGCACAGGAGCCCACATCTCGTGGATAATGTAGCTGTACACAAAAAGCTGCACGTGTGACTCAGGTCCCCATCAGGCCCAGAGGACCACTCTGCAGCTTTCAGCGAGACTTGCAATGCATGTAGTTTGCCTGGGGCTGTAAAGCAGAGCTTCCAGCTGCAGATCAGACACTCGAATAAACATGGACATACCCAGCAAGAGCAGGCAGTGAGTATAGAGAGTACGACATTTGCATAGTCATCACTGAATAATGAGATGTGAACTGCTTCAGCTGATATTATCATACTTTCAGAGCTCCTCTTTTCATTCCCCTACTTAGGCAGTGATTACAATCATGCTTACAGCCTATTGTGAAAAGTGTAAAGTCAGACTTAATCCCTGGCCACTGCCATATCACTTCAGAAATAAGTGAAAAATAAAGCGGTGAGAAAGAGGCAAAGGAAATGCGCAAACTCAGCTGTGTAAACTGCAGAAGTAAAAGACTTTGTAAAAGAGAAGTACAAGATGACGAATTATATGAAAATAAATTAAGGACACAGAGTTAAAGTGCAACAGTGACAGAATTCAAGGTGTCAGACCTTCAAAACCAGGTTTTGCTGGAAAACTTGGCAACTTCTCTGGTAAAATAACTGATGTTTCCTAGAACAGGAAGATGCAGTAGACCTCATCTATCTGTGCTTCAACAACACAATATATAATATGGGGACATACAGGAAATAGTTCAGCTGGAGAAGATAACAGGATTTATATCAAGTATATAAAACTATGTGATGAGGAGGCAATAATGGTGATGCTGAAAATAATCAGCTTGTGTTGGATAAAGGTTCACAATTCTGAAGAATCTGCCCTTAAAGTAACTTATATTTTGTTAGATGCCTCAGCACAACAAAGCTGGAGTGTGCTAAAAGTTGGATGTTAACATAAAGTTAAGATATTTATATAAATTGGAATAATAGAGGTAGGCTGAAATTCATTTAAGGAATAATAAAAATAAGATCTGCTGTAAGCAGAAAACTCAGAAGTTGGAAACGATAACAAAAAAAATTATTGTATGTACAATTCATGTCACTTATTGTCCTAATCAATGAATCCTAATTGGAAAAAATGTAGGGAGAAAGTCACTCTGTTCTCCCGACCATGCCAGTCTGTAGCACACGAAATGAGGGTAAACAAGATTGACTTGCTAGCAAACCAGAAAGCATGTAATTGTTCTCTATGAACATTTGGATAATAGGGTACCTACCTGGAAAAGCATGCTTCTGAATAATTATGAAATGTCTTTTAGTAGATGAATTCTTAAATGTATCTTAAAAGTCTATTGCCTAATATCTGCAAAACAGAGCAGCAGTTGCTTTTTTATATATATATATTTTATATATATACACATATATATATTTTTATATATTTTATATATATATGCAGCTATAGTTTATATACTATATATATATAGTGTGTATATATATGTTTAGATACTATATACTGTATATAGCATATATAGTATACATATGCTATATACACTATAGTATATATGCACACTATATAGTATATATAGTGTATATAATATATATGTTAAATATATACACTATATATATACTACACTATATACATTATATATACTATATATATAACATATATATAACATATATATACTATATATAACATATATATGTTTTATATATATAGTTTACTATATACTATGTATATAGTATACAGTTTACTATATACTATGTATATAGTATATACATGTTATATATAGTATATAGTTTACTATATACTAAATAGACCCCATCTGTTCCTTTACAGGTTTGTCTAGTACTTATCCTTGGAGATGGAGTTGTGGTTTTGGTGCTAGCACCTGTCCAATACACCTGTCAAACCACGTTTCGAACAAGAAAGTATTGTCAAAAAATGAGGTTTGCTGCTGACTCTGTCAGCTCTAACAAGTGGTCTTTGGAGTCCAAAAATGGAACAATATTTTTAAAGATGGAAATGTAGACACTATAGTGGGGGAAAAGTAGGAACAAAATTAATCTAACAGCTGAATAGGATTGAAAAATATTGATTTTAAGTTTAGGAATATTGTATATCTTTGATTTTGGTCAAGAATCACCCTTGAGGAGTCATCAGTGTAAAGAACCTTATTTTCTCTTTCCAGATATGATGTCCTGATACTTCATACTTTCCAGATTTGGTTTTATGTAAAAGGTCTGACTTAGGCCAAGAAACCACTGGTGCATAAAGAACAGGAATGAACATCAAACTGATGATGAAGAGATCCACTTAAAACACTTCATATAATGAAAGTTTTGTGATTTGAGCTCAAGTTTCGTAGCAGAAATACCTTTCTTTGCCTCCAGTGAATTTGAAATATTCAAATATAAACTCTTTTTCCTCTGTCATTTTTCATTCATTTACTGTCTGAATATATATTACCCATTGTTTTTAATTTATTAGAGTAACCTGAAACTGTTAGTGCCTAAGGATTTAATTTTAATTTATGTAATTTGCTTGAAAAATACACTGCCTCAGGGTTCTTCAGTTTACTTGCAGATTCCTTTTTTAGGTGTACATTTTATTGATGTTCATACATATGTTATCACACTGTATATGAACAAGTCATTTACCCCAAAAATGTATATAGAAACAAATATATCAAAGCATGAATTTTCATTTAAGGAAATTCCTCTAAGGCTCAAGCCTTTGAAAAAGTTACAACTCTCGTTATGCCCTTCAATAAATTCCTAGTTTTGTCAAATGTTTATATAAAGTTTAAATTGAGTACAGTCAAGGGCTTTACAATTACAAAAAACTTAAGCAGCCACCTGGTGCTGAAATTTAGAACACTATTTACATTATATTATAATTTCATCAGTGACAATCTTTTGCGTGCTTAACACCAATACGGTTTTTCATAGGCTGAAGTGAGCATCTTGAATTATTTCTTTAGAAAACAATAAAAAGCTCATTCATCTGGGAAAGAATTGAGATGATATTTATATCAAATATTATTAGATAAACAAGCAGGTGTGGTTTCTATGAGTTGTAACAACTTCTTGGGCTTCAGAGTTAGTCTAGTGTAGAACAAATGGATGTTCTTCGATCTGATAAGGAGGCTTAGATAATTGCAATGAAAATAATTCTTTTGAGAAGGCCATTAATAGGTGCATAGTATGATGCAAATTTAAGATGGCATTCTTGGGTGATCATGCCATCTGAGATACTCAAGTTGTTAAAGGATCTGAAAACAACTCAAGCTGCAGGGCTTTAGAACAAGAAATAGCAAAAAATATCCTGCCACTGGGCAGAAAAGAACATCATTTCTAATGAGTGTGAAAGGATAGAAGTACTGAGCACAGGGACTGGCACCTCCTTGGAGGATGGTCTATATGTTAACATAAAAAGTATCACAGATTATACCAGGCTCAAAGACATTCCTAACACTAGCAGTCCTAAGGCTTCTTGCTTAAGTCTTGTCGTTTGACACAAATCAAAGCAGCAGAAACCAGTTATTAGAATGTACAGATAGTTTCTCAAAATGATTTCAAGCTTCTTTGTACTTACAGAGTATCTTTAGTTTTTAAATACGGCAGTAATATAAGAAATGCACATGCAGTGTGACAAATTGATCCTAGTTTTGCTTAGTGGCAGCACAAAGAGATTTGGTTTGAGGTATCTTGTTGTCAATAATAAAATGATACTTTAGGTGTCATAGAATGCACCTCTACTGTGCTTCGTACTGGAATATTGTACTGGGACAGCTATTCACCCTCACAGTAAGGTTTCCCTTTGCAGCTTCTGAAAATAAGGTGGTGAAGTGACCAAAAATATTTCCCTAATTGATGGGTTCAATAGGTAAATGATAGTGGTCTTCAGCTGGTGTTGGTGTGCAACAGTGTCATCAGAACAAATGGTGATTATTCCCCTTTTTGTCTATAACGCCTCCAGCTACATCTGCTGACTATGGTGGTCAGAGACATTTAAACACTAAGTCTCCAGCACGTCAGCAAGGCCAATCAGCAGAAAACTTGGCAGCACCTTTTCCTGTTTAAGAAATTAAATGCAGTGCTCTCTAGAAAGCATAAGACAACTTTGTGAAAGCATATAAATCATAGCAGAACAAAATATGAACCTGGATGAGCTGGGGGTAGGTTATGGCTTAGCCATTGTGAAACTACTGTTGTCTCAGACTTTGCTGGGTACAAAATGCTCCTGCTGACAGAAGTTGTCCTTATAACTTTAATAACTGTGGCTCTTCATGTACCTCAGAACTTCTGCTGCATGCACCAACCAATGCATATTTTGTCTCTTTGCTATGCGTGCCACTATCTAAGATACTTATTTTCTAAATCTAAGTGAAAATGTGACCTTTTCTTGATTATTCCTGGTGACATGTTTTGATTTCACTTGTCTTCCTGTCTCATTCCTCATAACGCTTCTTTTAATTCTGTGTATGCACTACACAAAACCTAGAAACTTTGCTTGCTATTCTGTACAGACATTTCTTCCTGAAATACCTCCACTGCCTTATCCACTTTCAACTTTTTAATTCTATTGAATCTCCTCACTGCTAGCTTTCATGTTTTGCTTTTCCCATTTCTATTTATAAAACTGACCTTTCCAGGTAATCAATATTAAGGATAGTCAGCTATCAGCAAATATTGTTTCAGACAAAAATTATATAGAAGAGTGGCAGTTTTTCATTCAACACCTTAAGCAGATGTCTGGGGGAGGAAATAAGAATATATTAACTCCCTGAGATTTTGCTTCAGAAACATCTTTTTTGACACATACCCATTAGCTGGGTTTGGTTGTGGATAGTGTCTGCTTTAAAGCAAGTATTGGCACTATTAGAAGAAAGTGGTCCATTCTGTCAACTCTTTCTCAGCATAATTGCTCAATGGATGACAAATGACTGTTCAAACTGCCAGCACGATGGTTTATTGTCTTTTTGCAATGGAGGCACTTCACTGAAATGAAAAGTGAAATAATGCTATTGGATTTTCAGCTTATTAGCAAAAGAGCAAGAGGAATTTGGGATGAGAGGAAGTGCCTTCTGTCGGGTGTGGAAACTGAATCATTTGGGAAGCTTACTGGTGTAGGGGGAATTATACTGAAGTTGTGAAACTTTCAGAGCAGGAAGCAAGGGATTTAAAATAGAAGGATCCTGCTATCCCAAGGGACACTTTTTAAGGTTCAAAAAAAAACCCTAACCAACCAAACAAAAAAATATTTGTTCTTTCTATAGGCTTCTTTTATTTGCCTATAAATGAAGCTGATGAAGAGAGAATAATATTCAGCCAGCTGGTGTCCTCAGATGCTCCCTAGAGTAGAACAGAAAGATAAGCAATTACTGGCAAATAAATGGAAAATTACAATTACTACTCAGAGAATGTAATACTACTCCACAAACAAAAATGCAAATATAAATATTTGTGGGAGGCTGGGGATAGGGATGAAGGGGATGAGGGGACTTTAAAATGTGTGAAGTGAAAAAAATAGAAGGTCATTAAGAGAATTGGTATTATCAGATTTCAAAAGTGCCTGGTTCCTTTGAATCTTAAATTATTTCAGTAAGCCTTTGTTTCTGCTTCTCTCTATAAAGTCTCTTCATTTTTTACCTTTTTACCAGGCTTTTCTGACTCCAAAGCTGATTCCTCATTGCTGGATATATTTTCCAGCTTGAATTTCTAAATTTAGAAATTAGACAGTTGTTATTGTTGAGGAAAGATGAAGACCTGGGTTCAGTTACTTAAAAAATCACAGTCTCTGGATGTAATAATTGAAAATGACAGAAACATTTCTATTCTAAATGTGTCTGTAAACTACCTCTTACACACAAAGCTGCTCTGCCCAGAATCAGTCTGCTGACATGGAAGATACTGCAGGAGCAAGGCCTTTATTCCTGCTTGTCAAAACCTTTAAAAGAATGGAAATAGGAGACACATGAGAAAGCCAGTGAACCTTCTCCACTTTCAGCCATTGAGAGCAAACTGTGTAGTTATTATTTGAAACATTCAGTATTTGAAATTGTCAATTTAGTTTAGCTGCATTTTAAGGTAATTCAGATATCTAAACAAAATTGATAAAGTAAATAGATTCTTCTGTACAAAACAAGCAACAACTGGTTTTGATTGGTCATGGAGTGAAATGGCAAGTGTCATCTCACCAAGCTTTAAATATCTTCAAAAAATACCTGAACATCTGAGCTGTACATCACACAGCAAAGCTCCCTTTACACTTAATGCAGAGAAATAGGTACTTTTATCTGATAATTTTTCTCCATAGGTCTGTACCAAGAGCCTAGTGCACCAAATCTACATACAGATGCCTACAGCACCTACATCTAGAAGTAGTCTGAATGGACTTCACCAGAAATACCAATTAAATAGCATAAAATGCCATCTAATGTGTTATACTCTGTTTATACAGAATTTAAATCAAATTTAAGGTGAGAATTGGGTAGGCATCTTCAACCTTTTCAATGGGACACACAGATAGAGTCATCATAGAATAGTTAGGGTTGGAAAGGACCTTAAGATCATCCAGTTCCAACACCCCTGACATGAGTAGGGACACCTCACACTAAACCATGCCACGCAAGGCTCTGTCCAACCTGGCCTTGAACACTGCCAGGGATGGAGCATTCACAACTTCCCTGGGCAACTGTCCTGGGTACAGCAGTAGCAGTAAATTTTTATCCTTCTTAGTAGCTGGCGCAGCACTGTGATTTGACTTTCAGCCTGGGAACAGAGCTGATAACAGCAATGTTTTTAGTTGTTGCAAAGTAATGTTTATTCTGATCAAGGACTTTCTGAGTCTCACACTCTGCCAGGGAGGAAGCAGAGACAGGACACCTGACCCAAGCTAGCCAAAGAGGTATTCCATACCACAGCACGTCATGCCCAGGAAGGTAATGGGGAGTTACCTGGATTGGCACGCACTTCCTGGTCAGGCTCGTTTTTGGCAGGTGGTATTGTACTCTCTTCCCTTGTTATTTTCTTATCGTTATTATTATCGGTGGTAGCAGCAGTGATTTGTGTTATACCTTAGTTACTGGGCTGTTCTTATCTCAACCTGTGGGAGCTACATTCCTTTGATTCTCCTCCCCATCCCTCCAGGAGCGGGGAGGAAGGTAGGGGGGAGGAAAGAAAGAGGGGGCAGGGGAGTAGAAACTGGGTTTAAACCACGACAGCAACCCATCCCAGTGCCTCACCACCCTTACAGTAAGGAGCTTCTTCCTCATGTTCAGTCTAAACCTCCCCTGTTTAAGTTTTAACCTGTTACCCCTTGTCCTATCAATACAGTCCCTGATGAAGTATCCCTCCCCAGTATCCTTATAAGCACCCTTCAGATACTGGAAGGCTGCTAGGAGGTCTCCATGCAGCCTTCTCTTCTCCAGGCTGAACTTTCTCAACCTATCTTCATACTGGAGTATTCCAGTACCCTGATCATCCTCAGCAATCATACAAATCATTAAAAAGAGCCAGTCACAAATATGTGCTTTCTTTAACATGTCAATGTGGTTGCAAAACAATCACATTGTGATTAATCACAAAAAATGTGATTGCTTTCCATTAAACAGTTGCAATAAACAGATGCCAAGATACACACAGGGACTGAACAGATGAATCATATTTCTGCAGCAACACCCAAACTATAAACTATAAATTACACCTGGGATTTTCACAGTTCATCTCAATGAACAAACTAAACCAGACTTGTTCTGAATTCAGGGCATTTAACACATACACAAAGAACACCTATGCAGAATACATGCAGTAAGTCCAATGTATCTGTCATTTGTTACCTCTTATGCATTTGCTGTGTCAGTGTTCTCTGGTCCAACAAGTGACATTTCTTGTGTATGCAGGTCATCTGCACCACATATATGTGTTGGATCCATTAGAGTCCCTACATTTAGACTCACGCAATATACATACAGATTACTCAGAGCAGATTCAAAAATCTAACTAAGCTGTCAAAATCATGGCACCAAGGCTATATTTCTGTGGTGTTAAGGGGGTACACAATAGCTATAAGCAAATGTATCTGAACAAGTTCTTTAAAATATATTGAAAAGGAACAAGGTAATTCACTTTTAAATTCTCTACATATACTTCCATTAATAAGAGACACACCAAAACCTACTCCAAAGTGATGTTCAATGTTCATACAGTACAATTATTTCTGAGGTAGGAAGTGATTTTTTCCCCATTTTCCAAAAAAACTCAACCGAATTTGACATCACCTAAAAAGGTAAAATTCACACATTAATGTGAAAGTATCATAAGGAGTGGATGAAGAGAAATTTTCACTTAAGAATCTTTTTCAGTTTATTTTTTGTTGATGCCAACATTTCTTTAAACAGTTTTGTTCAGAGACTAATTGTGATTCCATAATTGCCCTCAGTGGCACCTCTGAACCACAGACTAAAGGATAATTGTAATTGGAAGAATCCTGGATATTGAAAGAAGCATGAAACTTGTGCCATTTTATTGTTTGTTTGGGTTGTTTTTTTTTAACTAAAGCCAAAAGACATCTCCATGTAAAATTGAGATAATAATCTACAATTATTGTTATCTTATGCTGCTGCCCATATTCTGAATTTTCAGTTCTCACAGGAGAAATACTCTCACTGAAGGAAAGACTACTCTCCTAGTTTCTGGTTTCATATTACAGGGTTTTTTTTTCAGTCTATCTTGCAAGTTTTATCCCATTGTCCATCCTAAAGGGATGAGTGCCATTTATACAAAATTGGTATTAGAGCAAAGTTCAGCAAAGTCAACTTCCTCTGTGAATCTCCAGTTTCCCTTGGCTAAAGTACTTTGAGCTAGCTTTTTAGAAAAGCAAGGAAATTTTCATCCATCTCTGCTGGACAGTCTACCTGTCCTTTGCACGAAATTAGTTAGGAATCAGAATCTCAGACTGCTTTCTCCCTGCAGCACAAACTTCATGTGGTGAGGATAGAAGATGCAGCAGTTTCATAGTGGGCTTGGATTGCCCAATGTCACATTTTGATCCAGAGACACATTCTTGCTGCAATATCTGTGTTTTGTGTATTAGCTATGTCACAGATCTCCCTCTCAGGAAGACATTTTTAGATCTGAGAAGGCTCCTTGCTTTCGTAACCTCAACCCAGTTTTAAAGACAAGACATTGCACCAGACTGCCAAAATGCCCCAGTCTGAACTCGTGTCAGGTGGTGTCTCCAACCTCCCAGCCATATGACTCAGAGTATGTTGTCTGATGTGATAAGACTTGAGCAACATGAGAGGTCATTTTTTAGAGCCAGACTCCCAGGCAATCAAGCCAACAGCAATCCTGCTCCTGGATAAACACATATTTTACACAGTGTTTGCCACAATGCACAGAAAACAAACATTTGCCACTTTTGTTCTCAAACCAGAGGCTGTAGAAATGTCTCCATGGTGAGGTAAACCCTCTGTTTCTCAGCAAGGAAGAAAGCTGCACTGATCTGATAATGCAGAAGATGGGACCCAAGGCAGCATCTCTGCACTGTGCTGAGTGCATCTACCAGTCTCTTAAAGCCAGCTTGGGCATCTTTAACACAGCATGGCAATATAATATGTGAATGATAGAGCCTATATATACAGGGCTTAATAGAGAACCCTTTTCCACTGTTCTGCCATATTACTTACTGCAAAACATAACTGCCATGAACACTCATTCTCCTGCACAGTCGTGTCCAGCAGGTAACAAGATAATTTTAATTTCGTTTCACATTCTTGAGGAGTATTTACTTTTCTTTAAAAATTTAGAACTAAATTTTCAGGTCTCTTCTAGTATTTGTTCCGCCTTGTTCAAAGTTGCATTTCAGTTTACATATCTTTTATTTCTTTGTCAACATGGTACACACCAATAATTTAAGTTAACACAGTTGTCATAGAGCATTATGGATACTTAAGCCTTGCTAAAAATATTTTAATCATATTTTTTTCCTGTGTTCCACTATCCAGGGTATAATTTTATTAAAATTTAGTTCAATATTAGTATGATCTATTTAATACAATGTATTTACTACAATCAACTTTAGTACTATTCAATTGAGAATAATAGAAAAAAAAAATCTTAGAAATACCTAGGATACAGGAACAGAGGTAAAACACTCTTGTGGTTTTTTTATAAGGTGTTTATAAGACTAAGTCACTCACACACACAAGTTTTCACCGGCATCTCTATTCTTGACATGAGGAATTTCTCCACTCTGTCTTAAATGTAATTCTGCTACAGAAATTGCTAGCTGGTATCCAATAACTTTTTAACCCTTTGCTCAGGGCTCTTATGCTTTTTTTACCTGATGGGAGAGCTCATTGGATGAATGGGTAATAAATATTACATTACATTGCATTTCCAGCCTCTCTTTTGAGAGAGACTGAAAAAACATTAAGGCTTACTACCCTGCTCTGAAAATAAATAAGACTACATGAAGTACCACATGAATTTAGGTATTCCTCTCAGTCCTGGTGGCATTCCTCTTTTAGACAGCAAAGGCCTGGAAGGAAGCTAGGTAAGGGTGTGATGGTTTGTAGCCAAATTTCCCTTGGCAAGTGTTGGATCCTTCATGAAACTGAAATAGGCAAATGAGGGGAAAGATATGGGGGATACTGTGACCGTGCCAAAGCTTCTTTAATGTACTTTGCCTTTTTATTAGAAAATCATTCAGTAAATGAGGGAAGAAACTGACTATGCCCGATCCAATGTGAATCCATCATAAGACCCTTTATTGTGTGACAAGCTCATATTTATATCATTCTATTTCCTTAACACATAATCACGCATTCTTTGATTGCTTGCCTCCCATCCCTTTTATAGTCTACTAAGTGCTAAGGAGTAACTTTCCACTCTTTTACTCTTTTATCATCCTGATTTAGCAACACTACTAAGGGTTACAAATATTCACACTGTTTGGTCTGTCTTTGAGATGCACATCTTGCATTATCTTGCAAACTGCCTGCTTTGTTTTGCTAACCGATCTTTACCCTTCATAGTTCTCTTTACAGTTCCCAAGTGTTGAGCCCGTCCAGGGTAACAGCACCTGGTATTTTCTTTACTGTTCCCAAGGCTTAAGCTGGGCCAGGGCAATAACGCCTGGAGCCATTTCTTTAACTATTTCTATCTGTCACCCACAGGTAAACTGACAGCATCACTATATATTACTGTAATCTGTACTTTGATCTGTGTAAATGTTTCCTCCTCTCCCCTCTTCTCTTTCTCCAGAATCCTCAGCCAGACCATCTGGTGCAGTGCAGCTGCTATGTACTATATTACAGCTATGATTTACCTGCTCTAGGGGACTTCATTCAGGTATGCACGTTTTATGCCTGCTCAGCTTGGGGCCTGCACACTAAACCTTCCTTTCCCACAGATGGAAAAAGGGAAAACCTATTTCTGGCTAAGTTTACCATACACTCAGGGCCTTTCAGTATAGCCACCTTCAAGACAGGAAGAATTAGTCAATCGTGTGTTGAATATTGAATTTTCTTTAAAATTGTTTTATGCTTTTAATGAAGCTTCTCGAGGAAGTGAGAATAACATCTGCCTGCCCTTTTCTCTGTAAGCCTCAGCATCCTTCCCCATAGTTCCTGAAGTCATTAGCAAATTTCAACAAATCTGCCAGGGGAGTGTAGTCTCAAAGGAAATATTATCATGAACATACACAGTCAAATAGAGAAGAGTAGCACAAATTAGTGTCTCATCTAACATCAGTTTTGCCAGACAAATTCAATAACTATTGATTTTCATTGCCCTGTTGGTAATTCAGCATATGCACATGGACCCGCTGAGCAGCAAAAGAGCAACCTGGAAGCACCACATCTTGTTCAGTTAGTGACTAGAGAACAGAGAAGGCTGAGGAGATAAAGGACACAGCAAGATACCTAGATGAATTGCAAGAAGGCAGAAGCATTTCTATTCAAGGACAGAGGAGTAGGGACAAGTGGACCACTGTGTGTAAAATGAGAATAAAGATCAGGCACACACATGTTTTCTTAATACCATTATTCACAACAAAATGGTGTTGGGTAGCAGCTCCATACAGTCTGTCTTCTGATAACTCAACCTTTGTATTTTGATTCATAATTTGCATTAACTGCTACCTCCAGATGTGTGTAACTTCTGGATAGTTTTTATTTCAAGCTCTCTGGTCGAAAGCCCACATTAATTTTGTTTATACGACATTTATCTAACTCCAAACAATTTTCATTTCTTCTTTGCACACCAGTCTTTTGATGTCTGTCTGGATATCAGAATACACAAGTGGTTTTGGAATTTGATAAAACACAATACCTCATTGTTGCCTTTACTAGAACCAATTTTATAGGAAGTTCAGCTACTTTTTTTCATTATTTAAATGAATATTAAAATCATAACACTTTTATGCTTTCCAGATGAGGATGAAAAACAGGATTGTCTGGAAAATACCCTGAAACAAAGTTTTATCTCCCTAGTAAGTAAAAGGATTGTGGTTTTAAATTTGTTGAGAAAGAAATTTTAACTATTTCACTGCCATTTTGGTAGTGTGGAAAACCTTGGGAAATGCTATAAGTGCATGTACCTAATTATAAGAATTTTCCTGGAGGAAAAACATATCATTTAATCTGTATGCTCTTCTGTAGAGATTTTCTAACAGGGACCATGTTTCTGAGGGTGGCTTACTGTGTTTGAGACTGTAGTCTCTATAAAAAACTAGGAAAAGAAATTAACTTCATTTCATCAAGATAGTATCAAGCCCTTTCCCACTCTATCATATATTGCTAACATCTTCTGTACAAGGACAAGAGATATTTATGAATCCCATCTGGCAAATAGAAATAATTGCAACTAAGTTTTATCTAAATGAAGACAGTTTTACACCTCGTTTAAAGGTAAATCATCTGAAGAGCAGTCCTGAAACTGTCACAGAGATATTAACAAATTTTAATTCATGTTAGGTTTCTTTCTGCTGGTGAAGGTTAGATTTGTCTCCTTTCTCGGAATTCACTGTCAAAACAGTTTGGCACAGATGAGGATGAGCTGTTAGTTGCTTGGATTACAGCAGAATTTCAGTATCTCATTAAATGCAGAAAGGGGCAGGGTGGAAGATCACTTTGGCACCACTTTTGGAAACGGCATCTCATCAGTGATGCTGAAGTCCTGGCTCTGTCTGTCACATTATAGAAATAACAGAGGTCAGGTTCTTGCTTCATTTGGAAGCTCTGTGGGTATTTGTGTGCAAAATGTGGAATATAAAGCAATCTCGTTTGTAAAGATATCTATCTGGTGAACAGCTGTTCAATAAGAGAGGCAAAGACAGAAAATAGGAAAATTAAACACACAGACATACAAACTGCAATGGTCAGTAGACCACAGAGACAATCTCAAGGACAGCATCTCTCAAGTCACCAGCTGATGACCTTGGGAAACATCATCAAGGGTAGTGGTGGGGATATTCAGCACAAATTTGTTGCTGATAAGGACAGGGGAAGCAAGATTACCATAAAAGCAAACTCTCCAGGTACTTGCAACTGTGTAAAATTTCTCATCTCATGTTTTAACTGGATATGTGAATCTTATGGGGTTTTCATGGGAAGGGACAAAGGTAGAAAAATGAGGATCAAGGGATTTCAGGGAAGAACAAGTGTGAGAGGATGAACTGAAGGAGAAGCAAACATGGAAGGTCACACATAGGCAAGACAGGAAAAAGGGTAATATATCCCCCATTTTCAAGAAGGGGAAAATGGATGACCCAGGGAATTGCAGACCAGTCAGTCTCACCTCTGTGCCTGGCAAAATCTTCAAGTCTCCTGGAAGGCATGCTAAGGCACATGAAAAACAACAAGGTGCTTGGTGACAGCCAGCATGGCTTCACTAAGGGGAAATCCTGCCTGACCAATTTGGTGGCCTTCTATGATGGGGTTACAGAATTGATGGACAGGGGTAGAGCAGTTGACGTCATCTACCTGGACTTGTGCAAAACATTCAACACTGTCCCACATGACATCCTTGTCTGTAAATTGGAGAGACATCAATTTGATAGCTGGGGCACTCGGTGGATAAAGAACTGGCTGGATGGCCGCATGCAAAGCGTTGTGGTCAATGGCTCAGTGTCCAGCTGGAGTCCAGTGACGAGTGGTGTCCCTCAGGGATCAATGTTGTTCAACATCTTTGACATGGACAGAGGGATTGAGTGCACCCTCAGCAAGTTTGCCGATGACACCAAGCTGTGGGGTTCGGTGGATACACTGGAGAGAGGAAATGCCATCCAGAGGGACCTTGACACACTTGTGAGCTTGTGGGCTGATGCCAACCTCATGAAGTTTAACCATGCCAAGTGCAAGGTCCTCCACCTGGGTCGGAGCAATCCACAGCTACA
>NDXB01007115.1:50322-81097 GCA_002631895.1 Agapornis roseicollis | reverse complement strand
AGTTATTGTGAGGCCTCATCTGGAGTATTGTGTGTAGTTCTGGTGTCCTCAACGTAAAAAGGACATGGAGCTGTTGGAACAAGTCCAGAGGAGGGCCACGAAGATGATCAGGAGACTGGAGCACCTCCCATACAAAGACAGGCTGAGAAAGTTGAGGCTGTTTAGTTTGGAGAAGAGAAGGCTGCGTGGACACCTCACAGCAGCCTTCCAGTATCTGAAGGGGGTTTATAAGGATGATGCCAGGGGACTGTAATGATAGGACTCTTCGTTAGGGACTGTAATGATAGAACAAGGTGTAACGGGTTCAAACTTAAACAGGAGAAGTTTAGATTGGATATAAGGAAGAAGTTCTTTACCATATAGGTGGTGAGGCACTGGAATGGGTTGCCCAAGGAAGTTGAGAATTCTCCATTCCTGGCAGTGTTCAAGGCCAGGTTGGACAGAGCCTTGGGTGGCACGGTTTAGTGTGAGGTGTCCCTGCTTATGGCAGGNAAGGCAACTGTATCCTGGGCTGCATCAAAAGGAGCGTGACCAGCAGGTCGAGGGAGGTGATCTTGCCCCTCTACTCTGCTCTTGTGAGGCCTCATCTGGAGTATTGTGTGTAGTTCTGGTGTCCTCAACGTAAAAAGGACATGGAGCTGTTGGAACAAGTCCAGAGGAGGGCCACGAAGATGATCAGGAGACTGGAGCACCTCCCATACAAAGACAGGCTGAGAAAGTTGAGGCTGTTTAGTTTGGAGAAGAGAAGGCTGCGTGGACACCTCACAGCAGCCTTCCAGTATCTGAAGGGGGTTTATAAGGATGATGCCAGGGGACTGTAATGATAGGACTCTTCGTTAGGGACTGTAATGATAGAACAAGGTGTAACGGGTTCAAACTTAAACAGGAGAAGTTTAGATTGGATATAAGGAAGAAGTTCTTTACCATATAGGTGGTGAGGCACTGGAATGGGTTGCCCAAGGAAGTTGAGAATTCTCCATTCCTGGCAGTGTTCAAGGCCAGGTTGGACAGAGCCTTGGGTGGCACGGTTTAGTGTGAGGTGTCCCTGCTTATGGCAGGGGTGTTGGAACTGGATGATCTTAAGGTCCTTTCCAACCCTAACTATTCTGTGATTCTATGATTCTAAGATGCTGACCAGTACTCTTGCCTATCCAAACCCTGCATGTGATCACTGCCATCTGTGCTATCTTCCTGTTATATGCTCTTCCTATTTTATGTGTGACTTTGGCTTAGGGGGCAGGTGTGTGTCTGTGTGCATTTGCATACATGTTTACTAATAAACTTTCATGTTAGAGTACATAACAGGAGGAGAATTACCATGAGGGCACAAGGACTGAGCTGGTTGCAAGGTCAGAGATGTAGGATCTGGTCAGGGACATCAGATGGACATAAGTCCATGAATGTGTGTGTATGTGCCTGTAAAATCCAAAGAGTGGGGTTGTGTGTACTAACAAGTAGCAAGCTTCAAGCATGTCCAGGTGGAGTGGAGGAAGAGTATGTGGCCATCCATGTTAGTCATGAGTACACAGGTCTGGGGTCTAATAAAGTCACGGTGCTGTCTCTTCTGGTCTATGAGGTCCTCCCTGTGGCTGTGCCTCTGTATGCACATACCAGGAACACTTGTTCAGCCTCACTGCCAGGACATAGCATCATAGAATCATAGAATAGTTACGGTTGGAAAGGACCTCAAGATCATCTAGTTCCAACCCCCCTGCCATAAGCAGGGACACCCCACACTAAACCATGCCAGCCAAGGCTTCGTCCAACCTGGCCTTGAATACCACCAGGGATGGAGCACTCACAACCTCCCTGGGCAACTCATTCCAGTGCCTCATCACCCTAATGGGAAAGAATTTCTTCCTTATATCCAATCTAAACCTCTCCTGTTTAAGTTTGAACCTGACATGAGGAACCAATGTATCCATGGGACTGCGACTAGAGAAACAGTGAAGTCTAAGAGGTTACCAGAGCCTACCACCTTTAAAATCAGGTATCCTTCTCTTTTAAAATTATCTTCCAGTCATCAGTGTGCTTATTAGCACTTGGATGACAAGATTAGAAACTGAAGACTAACCTTATTCTAATTAATTTGGGTTCATGTTCTATTACCAAGAAATTTGGAAAGGAAAGATAGATAGAAAATATACTTTTATTAGTGAGTTTAAAAGCCTAACATCATAAACTTCAAATTCACACTATTCTTTTCTTTGGTATACTTAATTTAAAGGACATTTGTGTTGTACAAGAAATTCTTCTCAATCACAAAAGCCATTAATAGAAATGTTTTCTTTTGAAGTTTATATCTCTGCCAAACTGGTAGCTGATGTTTTAATTAGGAGTGATGTATCCTGTTCTTTGTTAAGACACCTCTATATTTTATTTCCCTTTGGGTATATTTACAAGTTTCTATTAAAAATATCATATTTCAGTGCAAAGAACAAATTGATCTAGCATTTATTTATAGCTTGAAAATATGTTGTGATACATATAGTATGTAGTCTAAAACTCTAAAATGTTGAAAGTTTCTGCTTTATTTTTCAGTCACACTCAGGAGTAATAAATTCAGATTACTCATTCAAGAGGTGCTATTTTCCTTGACGTTTGAGAACTGTCCATGTTTGACAGAAGCCAAATACTATAAGCTTGAATGTTTCACCGAACTAAATAGGCAAATAAAATAAATATCATCTTCTGTAACTAATATTAAAAATTTAAGTAATTCTTAACATTCAGGAGGGGCAAAGGAATTAAACACAAAAAATAAAGCCTTATAGACTTATAATTCTCATTAATCTTTTTTTTTCTGAGATACTGGCATTTTTCTCTTTCTTTTTCCAACAGTAAATATTATTTTGCTAATAAATTGACAAGGATTCTTCACTTATTAACCAGAAGCTCATGACTCAGACATCAGACATGTCTTCTCTCAGTATTAGCTGGAAATAAGTTAGCATAATTAAAAGGGCAAGCATATTTTTGAACTGGCAGGTCGTCTCCTTACTTTGCACCATTTTATTCAGAAATATATACTAATTGCATCTTAGGCTGACTCTAAAAGTTGAGATTTATTAATCTTTCCCTCATAGTTCTTCATTCTTTTTACTGGCATTTTGACAAGCTGAGAATAGCACCCATGTTTGAGATGAGGTGGTGCAAATGTGTTACTGTGAATACTATCATTTGTCTAAAACTCTTTGACCAAGGAGTCAGAGAATGAGTGAAGTTGACTACTCATTCTCCAATTTGCATAAGGCTTCAAAATCAGGTAGTGGCATGCCTGGAAATAGAACTCAATAGCACTATTGAAGATTTCTACTTGTCCTTTAAAATTTACCTGCCTCAAGAAGGTGAATAACAGAAAATGGAAATGTTGAAATATAATACTTTTAGAAGTGCAAAGTTCACATGTATGTATTAAATCTCAAAAGTATAGTGGAGATGGTTTCTGGAGTTAGTTTTTTAGAAATATTAGCCAACTATTGCAAAACGCAGAACTACATCAGAATTCTGAATCTCTTCAAAACTTCCACACATTCATATTGCATGGACAAGTTGAATTATTCTGTGCAACATAATTATGCCTACTTTATGATTCACTGGTTGCACTCTGGCACCGTCCTTTTTTTGCTTTTTCAGGCAATTGGAAAGTAACCATTCCAGGAGTATGTTATAACCAGACATGAGTAAATCAACACTTCAGAAATATTATTGGCAATAATTCTTCTTTTAAGCAGAAGTCTTCCTCTAATAATTTAAAGCATCAGTGAGGGCTGCCCACATCTTCATACTTTTCCACTAGCCAAACCAATTAACTTGACTGTAACATTGCTGCTGTTAGTATTGTTTCTCACTTGCCATTATTTCTTTCCACGAAGCTGATCACTTGAGGTAAAGTGGTTATTCTTTGCTGAACAAATGAACAAAATGTTCAACACAGAGAAATTTTTCCGAGAGGTGGGGGTCAAGAGGGCAGGGGACACAGCTTTTATTTATATTCACTGCAAATTCAGTTTACCAGATACAGCCTATAAAGAAGCAGCTGTTAAATGCTGCATGTGGCACTGTGACTTCTAACTACACAGCAAGAGTACTGCTACAGAGAAGAACAGAGCTCACCACATCCCAAACAATATACAATGAAGGGGAAAGCTTTTACCCACATCACAAGATGGATGAGTTCCAAGTTCAAGTCCCTTACCTGCATTATGTGGAAGAAGAAACAGCACATATAAACCTTTACATTTAAATGCATAGCAGTGATGATCTACTGTATCAACTCACTTACACTGCTGCATTGCTAACAGATACATAGCTGAGTCCTGCTGAGATATTTGAGTTTTAGATTACATACTGACATCATGCGAATGCCACCACTGATGGGAAAGAAGAATATAAGGGATCAACAGCCATCTTCTTTCTTAATGTTCCAGACACCCAAAACCACACATCTGTGAGGCTAAAGGAAATTTCATAGTATAGATCTCAGACCTCGAAATAAGTTCATGGGTGATTCTGAATGTGAAAACCAAAAGAAAGAATAATAGCAAAGAATGCAGTCAACCATATAATGCACCATTTTATGTCTGAAGGTTGTACAAGCTTCATCTTTTTCATAATTCATAATAAAACAACACCTTAAGAAACAAGTCCTGACAAACCACTGCTTGCTTGGAAAAAAATATTTGTCACTTTTCCTGCTTTCTTAGTTCTTCCTGAATCTCTCCCTAGATTTCTTAGTTCTTTCTGATCTTGGCTTTTCATATGGAAAAAATCTGAGCAATTTCATGAACACTCTTAGAAAAGTACCTGTACAAATGTAGCATTTTGTTACTCAAGAGATCTTCACCCTGTATGCACTGAGAATCTGCTCTGCTCATTACCTAAATAAAACATGAACAAACAAAACAAAATAAACAAAATAAGCAAACAAAAAGAAGAAAAAGGGAAAAAAAACCTCTTCTGAGCTTCTCTTGGTGCTTCATTGCCAGTGCCATCACAAAGGGTCACCTGGATTCTCTGATATTCCGTGCATATGTAAGGAAAGAATTATTAGCTGGGCTTTGTTTGCGCAATATTTATTCTTGATGATGATTAAGTTGATGATGATAAGCTTAGAAATATCATTGGCTTTTGGACCTCTGGCTTAATATTCATTCTGCTCCTCATCTTCTTCCTTCTGCACTGCTGACTACCAAGATGCCATATATAAATTCCTGATTCAATTAATATTGAGGTGACTGAGAGGAAGAATTTATTCCATAGCTCCAGATGTTTAAAACACATAATTTTCAGGTCATAACAAGTTTAACATTACCATAGCTTTCATAAGCAACCAGTGTGGATTTTTTTCACAAAGGAAAGCTATTTAGACACCCACATTCAAATACAGACAGCATATATCTACAGAAGTGAGATCTAAAACAAAACTACAATAGTTTTAAAACGAACAGATTTTTGTCTCTACAGGTGAAGCCACAATGGTTTTGCAGTTGTCAGGCTATAGGACAGGACCAGCAAAAGCTAAACCTAAGCATGGGAAGTCTGCCAGCTACAGAAGCTTTGCAGGCACTTTGTCCTCAACAGGAAGCTCTGACTATGTTCAACTGCTTGAACTATTATTGTGGAGGCAAACTGGCTTAAAGCTCAGCCAGTTTAGCACTTTAGTACCTCAAATTTTATATGCACAAAAATGCTTAATGGCTGTAGGAAAGCTGAAAGTCACTTTGCTTCTACAACCATGAAACCTTAAGGAGGTCAGGAGGGCAAAGCACTATCACTCTTTGCTAGTTTAAGCTTCCTAACACAGAGGACTCAGGAAATAGCTTTGCAGCTGCCAGGATGTCCCTGATGCCACTGAATTTTTAAAATATAGAAACAGAGCTGGGTGAAACAATCACCCCATTGAATGCTTGCCTCCCTTTAACCACTTCATCGTTAATGTAAGTGCCAAGTGCTATGCTCTAAGCTCCTTGGAAATGCCTCCCTCAAGCACATTTTCTAAAGGGCAACAAAATGCAATGCCTTTAAAAGCTGGCTGGGAAATGCAGCTTTCCATTTCCATCTCATCATGTTTCCTAGGAAAATTAATACAAAATTCACTGCAAACACAGTTTTTCTGTGTCTGTCATATAGGAGTTTCCTAAACCACATTCTAGACATTGCTAGTGATAAAAATGTATTTTTGTGCATTTCATACGCATTCTATGCATAAAAATCTCATTTTTATGTCTAGACTACTTTATGTCTACCATCTTTTCAAATTACATTCCATCAAATTGTTTGATGTCAGTATGGCATAATGTGGTTATACAACAGTGTAAGATTACACCAAGCTGCCACACAGAGCATATCCACCCCTTTGCTGAGACAGTAAGATAAAGCTGTTATCCAAAAGGTGCAGACTTTTACCAGGGACAAACAAGAACTGGTTAAAAGCCACTCAGGACAGCTAGTCTAAGTATCTACTGCTACAGTTTCTGCTCCTAACCCTGCCTCCAACCGTTTACAAAATTTTCCTGAAGAAGGAAGATAATCCTCTCCTGTAAATAATGTTAACCATATATAGAAGCACTTTTGAAGGCTGAGGCCACTTTAATGTATAATTAATTTGACAAGTTTTGATTTATAAGCAACGCTATAGTCTTAACTATAGGACCTCATTCTCAGTAAGACTAATTCAGAGGATTAATAGTTACACTGGTTTAAGCATGCATTTTGTACTAAAGTGCTTGTATTTACTCAGTGCCTAGTATAGCATACGCAGTTTCTTCAGCCAGCAAGCCCTGACACAACATAAATAGTCACTACTAACCATGTTTCTGATACTTGGACAGATCATTCAAGCTATCTGTCAAAACTGATGCATAACTGAACATTATCAAATAAAACTGCAGAAAAAATATGGCTGTATATGGGCTACATGAAGAAACAAAGTGGGCTGCAGAGACACTGTAAGTTGTCAGTTCCCCATTCCTGGAATCACAGACAAAGCAGAGAGAGTGAGTAGAGAGACAGGAAAGACAGCACCCAAAATAGCCACTTCTTTCTATACAAAGTGGCAACATTTCACAGAATGTCATCAACGTATTTATACATATTCAGCATTACTACTGCTAGGTAAATTTTCTGAACTTTACTCAACTTTAGTGCTTAACTTACAGACTATTTTTAAAAAAATTTTAATGTATACATCTCTGCGCTTTGTCAGCAATTCCTCTCAAGCATTTCATCTTCTGTTTCATTATCATCTTCTCTGAGGAATCATAAGATTCAGCATGAAGTTTTACAGAAGTTACTCAGACAGGTAAGCAGACACACTATTATGCTGGAGAGTTACTTTTACCAGGTGTCACCTTGTCATAGCAGATCTTGTGTGGTTCTGCACATGCAAAAGCATGCAATACATAGGATTCATCTTGACTGCTTTATGTATTATGGCTTTTAACATCAGGAATACCAAACACATAGCTAACAGTATGTATTTTGGGGTAGTTATTTCCATAAGAACCTCTATTTCAATGCCATATTAAAAATTAAAAAAAAAAATAACCATGAAAAGTTTCTCTCCTTTTAAACCACACCAACAAAATATAGCATTCTTGTCCTGAACAATGAAAAGCAGTCACTAAAAAGTTACTACTTTCTACTTGCATTCTATCAATATTTAAGAATCTTCCAGAATAAATTACCCATTGTGCACTCCATTTTACAGAAAACTATCATAAAGAAAGGTTTAGACAGCCTATAATATCTGGGATCAAATATATATGTATTACAGACACTCATGCTGGTAAGCAATAGATCAGAGGATAAGGCAACAGGTATTTACTCATCTTATTTATAGAGCATCATGGCATCTCCTACTGTCAGTGACATAGCTGTGGCACCTCAGCTGCAAGTGAACCTTCATACTGGTGGTGTTCATTAAGGCACCTCTTCCTCCCTATATATACACCATTAAAATGTCTATGAATTATTTAACAGGAGATTATCTGCTATTAAGCAGCCATGCAGTAGTAAATTACAATATTTCAAAGTCCCATGAGCAGGACGAGAAAGGGATGTCCTCAGGATGAAGCAGTGCCAGAGCACTCTGCACAGGAAGCAGCGGCATTGCCTCTGGGGCCAAACATGGGGACAGTTGAGGAGCTCAAGAAGGGTGAACACAGCCATACAGGCATATTAGGCTGAGGATAACAGATATTCATCCTTCTTCCAGTTCTGCTGTGCACAGTGCCTTGAAGGCACTCTTCTCGAGCACATGGTAAAGAATGAATTAAAATACAGTGCTGCAGCTTGTCTTGAAGATTTATTCACAACTCTGTACGCACAGTTGTGGACACCCGTTGCACTGTGCATGATCCTTTCCTCCTGCCATGCTGCAGTATGAGACACATTGCTGGATAAATATAAGTATTACCTTTATTAGCCTTTGTTCCCTGAGCAAATTGAAATTATTACAGAGCTGGAAAACATGAATTGTCTCTAAAGTCTCATCAGTTTCTGTGAAATTCCAAAGCCTGAACTGTTAAACAGAAAATAAGAATAACATGCTTCAAAGATGCTTTTACAAAGTAAACCACTCTTCCAATGTTTTAGCAACACTGCCAGCTCAAAACAGCTCAACCTTCTGTTTTTCTGTACTAAAACAAATTGTGTACAATTAAAGTGGAAAGTCTGGCAGAGAACTGTGCTTTAGAGCAAAACACTGGTATCCAAATTTTCCACATGGGCAAATAATGTAGAGTATGACCCAAGCCACTAAGAAATAACCCACTTCAGAAGGTAAGCAAGGAACTGGCTTCCTGCATATGTTGCACAGGGAAATTATGCCAGGTATCTGATATCTGCTTGAAACCTCCAGAGAAATTCCATATTAGCACATGCTACCATGGTATCAAGCCCTCTAGTTGCAAAAGCTTCTATCTCAGAGCAGGTTGCCAGTGACAATGATCATTTTTGCTCATTTTAGCAGAACAACTGCAATTACTGGCATCAGCAGGTTTCAGACTATACCCAGCAAAGGTGTATTGGCTAATTTAGCTCATGACACTGCAGGTTTTGGTGTGTATCAGACTCTAGCTTTAGCCAGGTATTTTAGGGACTTGGTGCTGCGTAGAACTGCACATTTAATCACAGCCTCCTGCTGTGATTTTGGTGAATGATTCCTTCAAACATTAAAAAAAGGATTATAGCTTATTGAATCAGAAGTGGACACTCGGCAAGAGAAACTGGGCATCTAGTTACACACTGACATGGTCCAAACAGCATTACTGTCCAAGTACCATCTGGTTTAGGTTTTTGGATGAAACATTAATTTTCAACTGGATTTCCAAGCATCAGACCTTAGAATATTCATTTATAAACCACAAGTGAAACAGTCAGCAGACAACATGCTGTCGTAGGTGAGTGCATGCAGCAACAGACTTTCACTGACACCACAGTCTGC
This sequence comes from Agapornis roseicollis, assembly GCA_002631895.1. NCBI lineage: Eukaryota > Metazoa > Chordata > Aves > Psittaciformes > Psittacidae > Agapornis > Agapornis roseicollis. Next base: position 71,649 of record NDXB01007115.1, on the reverse strand, counting down.
TCCCTTTTCTAGGACAATTGACTTAACCATTGACACAGACATTTAAAGATCACTCAGGATAGAAAAAGCATATTGCTTAGCTGCATCTCGTTTTAACCAGTCTTTTACAGATCCTCTCTTATTACCATCTACTACTCATTTTCTTCACTCTAGTTATTCCTTAGCTCTATTACTGCCAATGCTAACACCTGAGTTATTAATCTTGTCATATTTACAAACACTATTCATGCAAAAATAAGGTAAGAAGGAGCCTCCTACTCACTTGAAAAGGCCTCAGCCTTTGCTGTTTAGAGGGTCAAGAGCTATCATCTCAATAGAAAAATAAAAATAAAATAAAACATCCAGGGGCAACACAGTATCCAGCTCAAGAGAGTTTTGACGCCTCCTAAATGAGTATGTGGTAGTGTAAATCAGAGGCTTCAGTCAACTCAACATCCTGCATATGTTTAACTTGAAGAATTTTGAGTAATCCCATTGTAGTGCATAACGTTAAGCTTTTATTTAACATTTTTCTGATGACTTACATATCTAAATAAATTATTATAGGCTGCATTAATTAGCTCTGCTGAGGATTCTAATACAAGAAATACCGCAAACACTAGAAGCAAAGAAGCAAAGATTTTCATGCAGCTAAGCATATTTCTAGGGTAACATAAAATGAGATTCATCATGGGAAAAGTGCAGCACCTCAGACCATAAGGAGCATAGATGGTGGGTCAGATGCATGCAGGAACTAGAGAAGAGGTGAGATAGGAGGTTATGGATAAGAGCTAAGTATGCAATCTGGGTGGGAGGAGTATCAGACACCCCATGTATGCAGTGGGTTTAGTTACGAACTTTAAGGTTTTATAGAATCATAGAATCGTAGAACAGTTAGGGTTCGACCTTAAGATCATCTAGTGTGTGTGTGTGTGTGTGTGTGTATGTGTATATATATAATTTTCCACAATACATACTGGAGTCTTTTGGTTAAACAAATAAAATAGAATAAAGCCAAGACCATTATTTTTGTCTATATTTTATGGATGGGGAAACAGTCATGGCAGAAGTAGCAGCCAGGGAAAGTGCACTACCGTTATACCATGTCTGAAATTGGTTGCTGTCCTTCATGCTTCAGCTATGTAGAATTTTGTGGGGGCAAACTAATGAAGAGGTCTAGGAGGCTAAGCACTAGTATTCTGCAGTAGAAGCAAATCATGGGGNAGGGAAAGTGCACTACCGTTATACCATGTCTGAAATTGGTTGCTGTCCTTCATGCTTCAGCTATGTAGAATTTTGTGGGGGCAAACTAATGAAGAGGTCTAGGAGGCTAAGCACTAGTATTCTGCAGTAGAAGCAAATCGGGGGGGGGGGGGGAACAAATTTGCTCAGGAATGTATGAAAGAATTCTATAGACTGCAAAAAAGGAGAAATCACATTTAACATCCTGGAAAAAGCAACTTAAAAAAACCTCTCTGACATTTTCCATTAAAAGAGATAATAAACAAGACATGACACCTTCTGTAAGGAGTAATATTTGTGGCAAAGCAATACATAATGCAGAAAAATTATGTAATAGCTATTTTCTATGTTTAATGGTTATGAGTCTGTCATTTCAAAGGAGATCTCCAGCTTTAATTCCTGTGTAACCTGGAGGAAGTCCTCAACCTGTCTTCTTCCTCCTATGCTTACATTTACTTTCCATGATCTACTGAACCTTGTGAAAAGCATTTTATTAAAATGACACAATTAGTTATTTCACATTTAAGACCTGATGGTCAGGAATGGGGTTTTTTATTACAACGACTGTATAATAGCATACCCTTAAGAGTGATGACTCTTACTCACCTAGCCTGTCACACATTGTTGTTTCTATCACAGGACTCAAAATCAAAGACCATTTAGGGATCATCATCAAAGTAATATAGAGAAAGGAAGACAGAAGTCATGGGTCAATTATGTTCAACTCTGCTGTTCAAATAATCTTACAGAATGCTAAATACCACAAAGGTTATTTGTTCTGCTTCCAAAGCTTAGATAATGTCCTCTGAGAGAGTTAATACTGCTTCTATGCTCAGATACTGTGTGACAGATTTTAGCTGGGATTCACTTACTGGAAACAGTGCAGCTCTGGTCCAGCCTTTGGTTTAACCTTCGCACATGATGCAAGTTGTGCATGATAAGTTATGTACAGTTAAGTGACTGTTATTTTTTTCAGTGATTTCCTCCTTTGTTACTCAGCAGCCAACTGTTTTGCATAGGCTAAGCCTTATGCTGTACTATGCAAACATCCTAGAAAGTGGGTTTTTTTTTTTTAATAAAAAAATAGCATGGTATAGATTCAATCAAATCAAAGACCTACAATGCTCAAAGAAAAAATTACACCATTAGTGATGGCTTCTGTTCGTATGCTTCCAGCAGCGATAAATGACTGATTATATTTTTGAGCACATAGAGGAGCATTAGTCACTCCTAATTGGAAAATATGAGTTGACGCTTAGTGGTTGTACACTATGGAAACAACGGGGCTTGTGCAGCACAGCCTTGGTAGCACATTTGGCCCCACTACAGGAACACCTTTTATTCTAATTACCATTCAGCACTCCAAGGCAAAAAACAGAGATCATTTTCAAATGAGCATATAAATTTTCTACTAAAGCTCATTTATAATTAATATATAACAGGAGCAATTTTTTTTCTTCTATGTTGTCTCTGATTTGCATTATGAGAGGAAGCATTTTTCCATGTAAATTAACTTAACCTTCCCAGAAATACCCTCACATTGACACTCTGCAATATACTTCCCAAATAAAGTTTGAAAATTTTAAAATAAAAAAATTTAAATAGTCACAGAACAAATCAACAGAGAATTAAGCAAGAAAAGAGCAGCTAAAATATGGAACTAACTCCCCAGCCACCTTTCTTGCCCACGTTTTCCCTATTTATCCTCCAAGTTTCATCCTTTGTAATTTCATCCCTCAAGCCTAATTGTTAAGGTTTGGGGTTTACTCCCAAAAGAGGACAAATAGGAGCAAATGCACTTTGGAAAGGACACAGCACCACCTGACATTTCAAACTGTTCCTTCCTAACAAGATACAGAGCAGCATTAAACTGTTCTGGCTTATGTAGTAACATTTACTACCTAAATATGCCTGAATCAAGTTATTTTATGAAGCAATAGAGACCTGTTCAAACAAGCAGAGATTCCAAGCCAACTTACTTCTGCAGCCAATTCATTGTCATATAAATTCCTCTCACAGCTTGAGAGATGATCTGCATGTCTATTTTGCTGTCCTCTAAAAAATCCTAGCTACCTTAATAAAGATTTCAAATGCAGATATACATCAAATACTCATACACCCCAGCTCTTCAAGAGCACAAAAGCCATGCAATATAGTACAGAATTCTTAACATGCTTAGACGTGCATTTGTAACCTCTTCCAAAAATGAATAATTTCATAATCCAGTTATTTTAATGTTTAATGGAATAAGTCCCAAGACTATGTTTCTGTGCAGCTCAATGTGCATGTGATAGCCTAGCAGCTACTGTCCCAGACTATTAAGTGGAATTACCAAAATTATTCCCTTTTCCCTATAAATTGCTATTTTTTTTGTTTCTGTAGTAATTTAATAAAATATGGGGTATGTGCATGGTGTGCAGCTTACAAGAAATAATATAAAAATTGTATTTTCTACTAAAATTACAGCCCTTCAGGGCCTTACAATTTTGGTCCCTGTATCTGGAAATGGCATCTGAGAAGCTCAGACTACATCTTCCTTAGAGAATAAAACAGTACTAGCAATTGGAAAACATCAGTACACGTTTCATATTCTTATTGTGTACACAGGGTAGAACTGTTACTGTGGGTTTAGGCTAATAAAAATCCTTTGATATGAGATTCATGTATGATTAATTAATGTCTCTAGCGTAGCCTTGTTGCTTGGTTGTTTCTTGGTTGCTTGTCCAAAAGCACAGCATTTGGTAGGGAACGGATGACTAGCTGCAAATATTGTAAATGCGTGTTGGTGGAATATTTGAATATTTGCTCAAATTTGTCTTAAGTTTTTATGCTGCTACCCATCTTCATACTGCCTGAGAACAAAGTTCTCAATAGAAAGTTTTCATTTTACTGTTCATTTCCCATGAAGAAAAGGCAGTCTAATTTCATTAACGCAAAAACTTGCAAAAAGACAGTATTTAGCTTAAGCTAACTAAAAATGCTGTCAACTGTCAACTTCTAATTTTACATTGGTTGTGAATTTTGTAGTCAGCAGGGTGCTGGGTATGATTTGTGCTGTGGTGTCACGTTTCCCAGTCAGTATACTTGAACCTGAGCATTAGTCTAATTCATGTTTATTGTCTATGCTCTTTACAAATGAAATATTTGTAAGTTAAGTTATTAGGAACTAATCAACAGACTCACTTACATAGCTGACAAACCAGGAATTATATAACAAAACAGTACTTTGCCAACTCAAAAAAATTAATCTTTGAGTTCTGGCTGGATAATAATTACCATAACCAACAGACCCCAAATTTGTATGTCATTTCTAGATTATAGTGAATTTAATAATGCTTTATCTCAAGTTTATTAATTAGGAAAAAATAATATGACTTAAGAGATCACTTACAAGCACATGTAACTGTTTCCAAATATGAAGCAATAAAACTGAATGCCCATATTGAACCATTCAGTAAAAATCAATAGCTTTTGTAAATGCATAAAAGAATTTTGAAAGCAGCTAAAACAGTTTTCAGCTGCCTCAGCACACAAATCCAAGGCCATTCTGGATGCCCCCAGGTGTCTGAGTTATCCATGAGTGTTGGCAGGTATAACCCAGGGCCTCGGGGGATATTGCATCCTTCTGGTAGAGGCAAGCTGGAGCACCCCTGGAAGATCTAATCTAGCAATAGGCATCTGTGTTAAAGCAACTGAACCCCAATCTCATCTCAGATGACACACAATGGTAAAGAAGATGCCAGTTTCTTAAACTGTCTGTAAGAAAGAATAAATGTTTACTAAAATGCTGTTGTCAAATTCTAAATACATGGTTAGGTTTTAATATAGCAAAAAGTATGCCAGCTTTTTATTTCTTGCCACATTCAAAACTGCACCACTATGAGGACAGTGTTTTCTCTGTTCTCCTTACCTCTATTAACTGCTCATCATTCTTTTATTGCTTTCTGAAACAGAATTGCTCAGACTACAAGTTGAGAGGTTAGAATGTATTGAGTAGTCACCTTTTTAGAAGTAGTCTTGAAAATTTGTATGCACATTAAATGACTTTAGTGCATATTTTGTAATGCTTGAATGTACGCAGACATGTGAAATTATTCTTCATAAGATCCTTTCAGGTTGTTATATTAGATCATGTCTTCTCTTTATGCAAAATTAGTCATCACATCTGAAGTGCATTTTTCAATGCACTTGAAAGTTGATAGAGGATTATACTGTACTGAGTACAGAGGACTAACTACAGAACATGTGGGACCGAAGAGACCACTGACTTAAGCAGCACACTCTATGATGCAAATATCAATGAGGTAAATATTTCTTCCTATTAGAGTGTGGTGGAAAGTGACAGGAAACTGAGGCGATTTCTTGGGGAATCTTTCAGAAACCTGGGAATTGTACAAATCATTAAATGATAGAGCTCAGAAGGGGAATTACTACAGATAACCACTGCCTGCAAAAGGTGTTAGCAAGAAAGATGATAAAGACTAGGGCCTTGAGCAACCTAGTTTAGTGGAAGGTGTTCCTGACCATGGCAGTGGGGTTGGAACTAGATGGTGTTGAAGGTCTCTTCCAACCTACACTGTGCTATGATTCTATGATTCTGTGATCACTAATTGAAGATAAAAATTGCAATGTTGATCTTTAAAGAAGAGTGCTACTCCTCATTTACAGATCTACCAGTAAAGATATCTATCACATTAATTGTCATATTAATTAAATTGCTACAGTACATAAAAATGGCCTTCCTGAAGACAGTGAGTTTTATTCCCCCTCCCTGGATCATTCTCGGTAGTATGAACTTTGATAACATCCTGATGTTCCAGAGTGAGTTATATATAGCTGCAGAAATGATCTTGTAAGAAAAGGGGTGGAGGGAAAGCACATCTTACAGAGGTCCTAAGCATGGGTGCCCCAAGGAAGGGATGGATATTACTCCATTTTGCAGTCTTTTGCTGCCCTCTCCCCATATGATAGAGGACTACAAGCAAGCAACTGCTCAGCTGCCACAGACTGAACATTGGTCACAGAGGGATTTCCTGCCTCTAAAGTAACACACAGTGAATCTTGTTCTGCAGCTTCCCTTAGACCTACCCTCCCATCAAATGATGCATATTTTTTCAGTCAAGTTATACTGTTAGTCTCTATACCATCTTGTGAAAAATGGTGAAGGATTTTTAATAAACTTGCGCAACGTCTATGAAAGATAGTCAGGAAAAAGAAAACTGTAATTTGCTCTTGTAAGGATATGGAAGCACTTTTGTGATGTTGATGCCCTGATTTAAATTCATTGCTACAAAGCCAGGATCCTGCCGGCTATAAAAGGCTTTGATTTTATTTTTTCATGCACTTATCACGACCTCATTTTGTAAAATGCCAAGTGGATTTATTCATTCATAACCCATCTTGATGCAGTAGATGGCAGCAGGGGGTGGTTTTGGGGTGGAGGGGTTAGTTTTAGTACATCTGATTAATTTAATGGGACATAATGTTCCTTTCTATCTTTTCCTACTTAAAAGATTTTAATTCATTCTATGAAAAAAAAAAAAATCAATGGCAATCTGTCAAGAGCTGCAATTACATTTTAAATCGGGATGAAAAAGCATGTGTGTGTGTGTTTGTGAGCAAGGGGAATCATTTACATAATAACTGATGGCAATAATAACTCTCAGATACAGTCTTTATACCCTGCACTCTAGCCCTTGGTTGTAATTTTTAGAGGACTGGTTTTCTGTGCAGTACAACTAAAACAGCAGAAATTTTAATTCTACAGTTTTTAGTTAAGTATTAGACATCAAATGCTGATATGATTTTGTCCTTTAAAATTTACACTGCTACCATCAGCTGCTATCTGCAAGGTGTCCCAGACTGAAAGTGATTGACTGAAAACCTCCAGAACAAACCCATACTTATGACTAGTGGTGGGTTTCTAGGCTTATGTTGTCTTCATCAGCTGGAACCTCTGGTTTGCTGTTGATTCTGCTAAAGAAAATACTTTTTTCCTAATTATTAATAAATTTAGTCAAATATTAAACTTTCAGAGAAGCATAAATAAAAAATATTTTTAGTACTTAAAAATTTAGAAATTTTGAAATTAAATGTTTTACTTCAGTAAGACTGCAAACATTTTATTTTAAAACCAATGGTTTTAAAATAAACCAGTGGTTTTAAACCAGAATCTGTCTTTTCAAACTTCACACATGTAGAATATAAAGAGAAATGAAAAAAAAAAAAGTGTCTCAAGAGCTAAAAGTTTTAGAATTTACCAAAGATGAAAGAGTTTTCTTATTATTTTTCCCATGTTGTCAAAAGGTCCCACTTAAAAATACTTTTTGGATCTCCCTTAAGCACAATTTATCCCACAATATCAAAAATTAGTTTTTTCTCCTCTTTTGTGTATAACACCTAGTTTGGCAAGTAACATGAAGGAAAATAGATGCCATTCATTTCCTTTGTCTTTCCAAATGCTGAAAACAGGATGTTTCTTTGTAGGGCTTTCACCTGTGGGAAAGCATCCACTCAGGAAAGGATAAGGAGATGTACAATGTTGATGACTTACGCAAATATTTTCCTTAATATGCAGGTGGCTCATATCTCATGAGGATCACCATACCTGTTTTTCCTCTGCCTCAAACTTTTATTCCATTTCCAAACATACTCTTCAGAGCCCACCATATCACCTTAGCCTCCATGTTCATGTACAGTTGGACTCCATGACCAAAGGGTCTTTTCCAACCTAAGTGATTCTATGATTCAATGATTCTGTGATGCTAAGGACTGTGTCTGGCTCATTCTAAACACGAGTGAAGAGAAAGTCTTCGCAAGTACAAAGTCTGGACTCAGAGGATGTCAAACATAGACCACACTTAACCTTGAATTGCTGTTGTCTTTCAGAAATATGCAACTAAAAGTTACGATATTAACGGCATGGTAGAAGAGTTTCTTTTTTAGCTAGGAAGACAATTTGCCACTATAAGATAAATTGGACTCTAGACTTCACCCAATCATTTTGACAGGTAGTATTATTTTACAGGACTCACCACAGTTCTGCTGAAAAGGCTGCTCAATATTGTGAGTAGCCAACCCTGCCTTCTTTCAGCTCAAAAATTCATCACTTCAATTTATATTAAAATGATTTTTGCAATAGTAATCAGCAGCCACTGCAGAAAATGAGTTTTATCATTAAATAATCACACCCTTGAGAGGCTGTGGGCACACAGCTGGCTCTCAGCTGGCTTCAAACAGATGAAATGTAACTACTGCAGAGAAATTATACCTCTTGTATTTCAGTATAAATTAAAACTAAAATACTAACTTTTTCACATTTATTTTGTAGCATTTCTCATATGTGCAAAGCTGCCTACCCATACTCACTAAACATGGAAGACAATAGCCCATATCACTGTTATGCCAGTACACAAGGGAAGATTAATATGTATCATGAAAGTGGTTTGAAGATTGGTTTTCTCTGTTTGCTGAGAAAAGAGAAATACTTGATGCTAGCAAGATTTTTCCAAGCACAATCAAACAAACTGTGTGCCTTTTGTATCAGAATTCAATACCCAATGGAACACGGTATATCATATAACAAATTTTGCCCAGAAATGAAAGGTGTACCTGCCGGCATCTGTACATGACATAACTAGGTAGTCCCAGTGCCAGCAGAAAGGGGGCTATCTCTATTAAAATACATGATAATTCTGGGGGAAGCAGGCACCTCTCTCTTAATGCTACTCTGTCCTGCAAGAAGCCTCCTCCCATCTCTTCCTCCTGAAATAGCTCTCCATTTTTCAGGGTTTCCCCAACTACAGGGAGGGAAGACAAGGTCACGCATCCAACAGGAGCAGAGGGCTCTGACAGCATGATGCTTGTCAGGCTAGAAAAGGCTGTTACTGCCTGCTCAAATGTAGGCTAAGCAGTCAGTCTCCCCTGAAATCTGTACCCTCTGCAGCTACATACTTTGCTTTAAGGACCTATTGGTTGTATTGAGGAGCCCAATTTGCTGTATTTGAACAGACCCCAGTGTGGGCTACCAGGTATGAGTGAGGATGAGGTGAAGGCAATTAGTGCTGCCTTCCTAGCCATTTTAATTTCCAAGGAAGATTTTCCCACCAGATGCACCTTGAAATTGAACCTCAGAATTTCACATTCCAAAGACAACCCTAGAGTCCTGTTTAATGCCCCAAGTGATAACACTGATCCTTGGGATTTATGCAGCAATGTTGTAGGTTCTGGTCAGCCTGCTGAACTCTATCTTTTCCAGGACAGAAGTACACAGCATTGTTAATAATAAGCCTGTTATGAAATTGCAGTAAGGCCACTGAAGGGAATTTGATTTATCAAGAGATAATCATCTCCTGGAGGGAAATAAAGGCACCTGGCTGCCTTCTGCTGTCAAAATTTAATATTAGCATGAATAACACTCCCCTCCCCCTGCCTTACATAATACTTACTTAATAATTTAATTATCCAAATAATCTTCATACACAGTTTATGTTTTTATCTCTAACTGGATGCCTAATACAGCTCACATTACTGCTTATTGTAAACACCAGAAGCAGCACTCCATTTGTACTGCAAAGTTCCCACAGAGGCACAGTGCCATGCTGCGGAACTTGCTTAACTGTAGATCTCACAGCAGAATGGCTTTGATCAAAAAGCACTGTCTAGCTAATCACTTAGATTGTGTTCAGCAAGATTTTTAGACTCATGCTCAGTGTTTAAACCTTCGAAACATCCCACAGGGGCTCCCCTAACTGGCTAACAAAGATTAATGCAGTGCTACAAAGACACACTCAGAGATCTTAACTGCTGAATTAGGACTTTGTTTTCTTAAGGTTCTGCCTTTTGGATGAACAACAGTACATGCTGTTGTTGGGCAGGGAAGCTACACTGGCTGTGCATGGGTGAAATGAGGGCCTGGGAGTGTTCTTTCTGCCACAGATATCAATCTTACTGTTTTACCATTAAAAATAAAAAATAAAAATCTTAACAACAGCATTTAGATCCTGATCCATCACTCTGATACTCTCTTTTCTGACAGTCTGTCAAAATCCAACCCTCTAAGAGAAACAAGTGCCTGAACTGAAAACAGTGCAGGACTGATGAACAGAACAACAGCATTCCAAAGTTTCTCAAATCAACATAAAGATTACTTACAAACTGATCATTTTGCAATTCATGTTTCTGTAGCATATTTTATACAGTGTAAATTACTTATTTGCTTCCTGTGATATGCTAGAACATAAGTTTTCCTCTTTTGAAAGGAGTCCTAGCTGTTATCTTCAACCAAAAAAGTTAATTTGGGCAATGCCAATTTGTATGCTAATAATATTACTTTCAATTGCACCTATGCTAACACATGAGACCAGATTACAGCCATTTCCCATTTCTTCTCTTTTAAGATACTTGAAGAGTGATAGTTCTGAAGATTATGGAATCTCTTTTCATTTCATCAGCATTGTCAAAATTTTTATTACTTATCTGCTTCAGTTCATATTAAAAACTATTCAAAAACCTCAGAGACTCTTCACACACACTCATGAAATTTCTATCCAGCAAAACTTGTGTTTGCTTTTGGCATAACATATGCTTCCTGGGTTTTAGTGCAAGCTTTCAGTTCTTTTCCTTCATCTTGAATGATACTGATGTGTTAATACACCAACATTTCCCTTTATTTTTTTGCAGTCCAACCCACCAGCAACCCCACTGATGATGTTTCTTTCTTTGGTTGTGGCATGCTCAGAAAATACCTTGGACACTTTCACAGATAAGCCATGTGAAACTGTCCAAACTTTACTCTGGGTACAAATATCCCAGCACTGTCTTGGGAATGTAAGGCAACACTGTGTCTGTTCTCCTACAGTAGAATAATCCACCTCAGAAGATGGAGAGCTACTGAAAGGATTTGTTTAAACAGGTACTCATATCATAATTCAGTGTGAACATGAGCTGTAAGGCTGGAAACTGTTGTGGAGCTAGAACTAACTTTGGTAACAAGGTTTTTGCCAGCGTAATAGTAGAGGTCTTACTGTTAGAAAATTCACTTGTAAAAGGTTAGAAATCACCCATATAGAATAAAATTTTCCCAGCAAGGCAATGCTGCACTTGTATGATGCAGTGACTTTGGACAAACTTTGGACAACTTTTACAACCATAGACTATAAATGAATCTAAGAGAAACTCAAATTATCCTTTTTCACGATAATATTCCTCAGTTTCTATGGCACCCATGTTTACTTTCACTACAAAAAGGGGTTTTTTTTAAATATATCATTGAGAATTTCATTCTTTTTGGTATTCAGCAAGTGGCTGAACACAGAGTACAAACTTTGGCTGTGTCTGCAGTAGTAAGACACAAGAAACAACCAGAGGAGGAGACACTATGCTGAGGACTCAACAACCACACTACGCTCAGCTTGAGACTTCTACATCAGGCTACCTGTAACCAATTCCCACAGGCTTAATGTTTATTAGTGGCAGGAGCAAATGAGGTGCTATACTGTAGCATACTGCCTGGCCTGTTTTATCTGAAAGAAGCTAATTTCTCTAAACCTTCTCTTAAATATGTGAACAAAAATGCACTAAATAGACTTGATCAGATCTGTTTCAAAAGCACACTCCAGCTCCAAATTAAAATAGCAAGATGCAGGCTTTGCAATCCAGAGGTGCTTGGGTTTGGGGAGCTGGGTAGTATTTAGGTGCTGCTCCTCTTGATTCCTAGCCAGCAGTCATCCATATGTATCCCAAGTATGCTCCACTTAATCACATTTATTATCCCCCTCTCAGAACACTCTGCATACTGAAATTGGTGAAAAGTTTATTTAATTGCTGAAGGATTTCACTGTATGACTTAGGAGCAGAAGCATATTGATACAAATCTAGTACTTTATCAGGAGCAATGTAATGCATAGAAACTGGTAATGGAAAGCACAAAGTTAGGAGCATACAGAAAAAAATAAAATGTATAAAATTTACATAGACAGATTCCCTGGCTGAAAGGGAAATCATGACTTCTCTTCTTTTGATAAAACTGACTACAAAATTAGGATTCGTTTCTTCCAACCAAAAAAATCTTACTGAAAATACATTTCAGCAGGAAGAGTTGCATTTTTTATCTAACACAGTCCTGAAAGGCACCAAAAAAAAAAAAAAAAATAGTGATTAAAGCCAAACACAAATTCTTATATTTAAAATTCCACCCAAATGCATCTGTAGTTAGCTAAAAAGGTAAAAATAAAATAAAATATTAAAACAAAATAAAAATCCCTGATCTTCTGGGGGTTTTGCAGCTCTAATCACATGGAAAAAACCCTGTGATAAAGAAATTATGTGTTTGAGGTTGAAATTGCAAATTATTCATATTTGTCTAAAGTGCAACTTGAAATGACAGTGCAGACTTCTTGCTATTTTATGCAGTACTTACATTACTGAGTCTGCTTTTCCTGTCTCTTTTTTTTCTCTATTTTTTTTATTCTCTGTTCTTGCTTTGTATGGTGATACTTTCATTGCTTTCTTCTGAAAGGAGACTGCAAAATGTTCACAGTAATCAAGTGTAACAGGTCGTGCTCTCTGAACATTTAAGAAAGAACTAACACAAAAAAGAGAAAACAGTGTCGGAAAAGGCTGATCAGCTTAAGCCAAACTGGATGAGTCTGCTGGGGCCTGTGAAATGCTTTCCAGCACCATGACCAATAAATCGGGGCATACCAAGAACCAAAGTCAGGGTAAAGCAGTGCTTGCTTCCTCTGCTGCTCAAGTATATTCAGATGTCTTCTTTCACTGTGAAGAAATTTTAAGTAAAAAGCAGTGTAAAACAACATGGTCAGAATTTTAACCTTTTCCCTTTTATTTTTATTTGTACCACACTAGGACTGATGGCATTCATCAGAGATACTAGTTTTTGTTCCTCAGCTGATATTCTTAAGTCTGTTTGCGTTTTGCACAGGAATAGAGGTCGGGGATCCATCAGTGCAGCACAGCACTGGCTGCACTTGCCCAGCAAAGCAAAAGGCAAAATGTTATCTGCATGTCATTGTGATTGAAGCAGAGCTCCTTCCTCAAATCACCTCTCTGTGAGCACAGGGCTGCTCAGCAGAGCTGGCTTATATACTGTCACCCAGGGTGAGTGATTCCTGCACCTCCCTAGCACTCCCAGTTGTAGCTGAATTCCTTCAGTTCTTGTCAGCACAAACATCCCTGTATGTACCATCCCACTGATAATGGAGACCACATCTTTTCCATGTGGATGGTAAGGTGTGCATGATTAGGAGTGCTGAATGCAACTGACTTACACTATGTCCTCCATCTCCAGCACAGAGTACCTTGAATGTGAGCTTTTTAAGAAGCTGGGGGTAAAATATAACGATCTCTAGAGCAGCCAGTTTAAAATCATTTCATTTGTTGATGCTGGCAGCTGGAGACTCATTTTGCTCCCTCCTTGTCAAGTTCTCTCTTCTAGTCTTAAGCTACTTGTTGCAATACTGAAGGCTCATGATTACAGGCTCTGACACAGCTTTAACCTCTAATCATCACCTAAAATGCTATGTGGTTTAAGAGGTGGAGGGTCAGCAAGCACAGACCTAGCTGAAAGGACAAGATGATCTGGAACATATTGCTTTTATTATACCCTTTATTAACTTGACTCAACCACCTCCAGCTACTTCTCCAAGATAAAATTTGCCATAGTTACAGGTTTCTCAAGTAATGTCAAATTGATGACAAGTTGTGTAAATACATGCTGATGACTGAATCTTGTGAAAATTGGCCCTTAATATGACGATTTTGTATTACAGAAAATAAGGAAAAAATTGTAGAATTAATATAATTAGAAACTAACTATTAGTTTCCTTTGTTGAGTTTGTAACTGATGAAGTGAATATCAGCCACACACTGATTATTTGGTCTGAGTGCTGAAGAAATGTGCATTGGGGGCCCCTTTTATAATCAATTTAATACTTAACACTGTATTTTTGAGGGCCATGTGTGCTATGCAGTCAGCCTCAATGACAAATATGAAGGTGAAGAAAGTAACTTTAGTGCTAAATATCAATAAGAACTATACTAAAAGATTAAGATGGGAAAAAATGAGCTTATAGTTCTGAATAGAGGAGGAATGAACAAGGTTGAAAAAGTAACACACTTCCTTTTGTTTAACTTCTGTGTGTGTCTGTATGCACACATGCATACCTATCTGCCAAGAGACTTGTGAAGGAGGCACTGCCACTTTTGACACCATGGGACAAATTCAGTAACAAAGGAGGCAGAAAGATAGACACTATGAAAATAAATACATTGAAGCTATCATACACTGTCTACCCAAGGGGACAGGTGCCAGAAAGAAACACAAATGACCTGTAAGAGGATGGATAAATACTGAAGAAAAATAAGATAATGTCAAAAAAAGGTTAGGGTCAAATTAATTTGACAAAGTTTCAGTAGCAGGAGGGAGCTATTACAGGCTTCTCAAGTCAGTGGAAATGTGAGGGAGGAGAAGAGGGAGGAGAAAAGAGGATTTAGGAATCATGCAGTCTGACAAGGCTTTCTCAGGTGACGCAACCTACTGTATTTCTTTTTTGGTCTTGTGGGTTTGGTTGTTTGCATTTTGTTTGATTTTGATATGGGGGTTTGGGTTGATTTTTTTTCAGAAAGGCTCTTTCTTTTCTTTTCTGGTCCAAGTTCAGGCAAAGTTGTCTGAGAGCAAGATCTTCCCCTGAACAAAGGCTGTGCATAGGTGAGGATGCAAGTCTGTACAGAGCTGTGCTGTGCACAGTCCTTCTGCTAAGGAGTATCTGTTGCACACAGATGTGCAGGACACCTCACCATATTGCTCCCATCAGACCTTCTTGCATCTCTTTCACAGCACAGCCAGGAGCCCATCCCTTTTTTTTGCCAGAGCCTTGCTGTAGGTGAAGATGTAGCGTAGTAAATAACACCTCTTCGGATACTAGTAGCAGATACATGTTATACCATATTAAAAGGCGTGGAAAAATTGTTCTCTGCAGCTACACAGGGATCATCCATGTACTGGTCACTGTCTTTCTCTGGCTGAACAGGAGGGCAAGTTGACTGTGACAGGTAGGTTAATCCATTTAAAATCACAGTTTCCTCCCCGTCCCAGTTCTATTGAACATCTTCATCCCTACAATATCTCCCACTGCCAAAATATCACACAGCTCAGTGATATGCTCCTGCTCTCCCAGAAGTGACACTGCCCTTCTGCCAGCCGGAGCACTTCTTCCCCAGCTTGCTCTGACATTTCCAGCCAGTTCCTATTTCTCTAACCTATGTCCACAAAGTAATGCAAGATAAATAACAATTATTTTCATGAGAGCTAACATTTGCCATTCTTCTTTCTTTCTACATTAAACATATAATTGGCAAATCCAAATAATATTTGAAGTATTTCTCAAACAGGAGAGGAACTAAAACACTGGTAGTGGCATAGGACTACGCTCAGTATTTCTGAGAAAATAAAGGGACTTGAAATCACATGAACACGGAATGGTTTACTGCTCCACAGCTTAAAACCATTCTGGAAGCACAAGATAGTTGGTTATTTTTTTGGTTTATCTTTCAGATTGGGGCCTGTCTTTTTCCGTGCTCCTCCTTATATACACCATGTTCTCAATTCTTAGTTCACTTTTTAAAAGTTATTGTATCATCAATATTGTAAGACAGTGTCACTGTAAAGTTCTGTGTCTTAACATCCTCTTAATGCAGCCTAGATAATATCAGCTGTCTACAAGTAAAATCTCTCCTCCAAACATGCACCACTCAAACTGTGGAAGTTGGTAGCAGAGAAAGCAACACTCCTTCATTTTCTAGCTCATTCTTAGAGCTAAATTAACAACACTCTTGGTAGCGCTTAAGCCAAATTACAGACATTTGTTATCCTGTACTCCTCTCAGTTGATAAGAGGAATGATAAAGCACGTGGACACTTGGGGTTATTTTTTCT
This sequence comes from Agapornis roseicollis, assembly GCA_002631895.1. Lineage (NCBI taxonomy): Eukaryota > Metazoa > Chordata > Aves > Psittaciformes > Psittacidae > Agapornis > Agapornis roseicollis. The sequence goes on along the minus strand of NDXB01007115.1, from coordinate 55,476 downwards.
TTTTTTTAGACAGTTAGTATCATAATTACATACATAAGCCCCTTAGATCAGACAAACACTAATATGTTGTTTCATTCCTTCATGAATTATTTGAAATGAGAAAGAATTACCTTCTGCGATGGGGGTGCCTGCAACAGGAGATTTATGGAAACAGTCCTACCAGCTTTGGCAAAGTTATTTTGTTGAAGAAGATCATCATGCAGCAAGAGATATCTCATCACCCCTCATGCCTTTATATTAGACATATTCTTAATAGGTTACATGTGATTGGTAACTATTATTCCCTAATTTCAGGCAGGAATACAACATTTCATGAATGGTCACTGTACATCAGTAGATGCACATAAGCCACAGTTATAGGCAGTCTACAGTACTTACAAATGAAACCTCAAAATCAGAGCTAAGATGCAGGAGACATCTTCATGGTTGATAATGTTTTGGTATTTGTATCTGCAGAAAACCTTGAGATTAATCTTAGTCCTGTCATAAAAAAGGTACTACCAGCCACTGTTGCTTTATGGTGAGTAAATCATGCTACACCTGACAGAAATTCTGTAATTTCTTTGTCATGGAGTTTAATATTGAATATAAAACACAGTTCTGTTAAGCTATCATGTATGGCTTAATAGAACATTATTGACTTTATTGAAAATTGTTTCTTCTGCTAATTGCTTTTCATTACATTTTTATTATTGGTAAGGGGACATTGCACTTTCCTAATAAAACAAAAGAAATCTTTTTATTATCATTTGGAGCAATTCAGACAAGTCTCATTTTCCTCTGAGAAAGATGAAGTCGCATCTCCAAACCGCATTGAGTAATGAACCAGTGAGTAAACTGATGAAAGTCATGGGCAGATCAATGTGACTGCTTCACTGTAAGTACTGAAGTAAAATCAAGAAGATATTTTTTAAGAGAAAAAGGAAGCTTCCTTCATATGACACACGGGTTTCTTGCAGCACTTCTGAAGTCAGTGAGCAGCTGGCATTCAGCAGGCCAGGAACAGCTTTTAAAATTGCTGTGCTGCAGAAACAATACTTTGTTTCCTCCTTCTATTTGCCAGTTCTGTGTTGCTGATATTACAAGAGATTTTTTTTATTTCAGTGCTTCCCTTGGTGCATGGATATACCAAAGTGTAGTGATTAGGTAACTAACTGGAATCGTTACAGAGCAGGACTAGTAGGAAGTGTTTAAACTTAAAATATATTTGGAGTGTGACTGCATACATTGTCATGAGAAAGTGACAGGCTACATAAACTAGCATTCAAACAACAAGCTTTAAGACATTTGCTGTTACCAACCAAAGTAGTTTAGCAATAGTAAGTAGAAAAATAGGGCAGTTAAGAATTCTACTTAGGTGTTCCATCACTCTCAGGAAAGCTGTCTTTCCCCAGTCTCCTTTTGGGATCCACCAACTACAAAACTTTCAAGAAGAGATGTTTTCTGTTCCTGTAGATAGACCAGATTTCTCTGTGAAATTCTGTGTTTTATGCATATAAATCCCAATCTAGCATGCTGAAATCTTTCAGCAAGTGTACTAGTGATTATAGTATTGTTTGTGGTTTCCCTCTGAATCTATGTGTGCAGTTTGTGACTTACACCAAGTAAAAGCTCAAGTCATTGAATTCCTTGGACTTAGCACCAATCCAGCCTTCATTAATTAAGTAGCTGATGTGGTTGTGCTACATGCCAAGAGTAGACAAGACAAGTGTGTTGCAACAATTTCATTTGTCTGCTCTTCAAACAGAATAATCTCTGAAGGGGATTTACCGCTGAATTTGATGCCTTTCCATGTAAAATCAATAACCACAGTCTAGTTCCTAATAGGCTTCCTGAAGTCTCTATTTCTCCCCTTTTGGAGGTACAAGCATGTTATTTTTTCTCTTGCAATTGTATTTTATTAGCTAGTTAGTTTTGTAATCCAGTTATTTTTTTGTAATTTCTAATTTGTTTAACTCAAGTGGGAGAATGGGCTGGAGATGGAGATATCATTAAAACTGAATGAAAGTTTCTTTAGAATTAGGCAAGCAATTGCAGTCTGCAGAGTAATTTCTGAGAAAAGTGAAGAAATTGAGTTTTGAGAAAGAGGCTGTTTATTTAATTTATATTCACATCAACAATTGAAAGTTTACAAGTGATTAATATGCCAGGAAACTAGTCAAAGCTCAGTAGTATTCAGCAGCCTGTAAGCGCATTTTGATTTCTTCTTATGGTGGAAAATGTATAGGTGAGAACATTAAGCAGTTCCTTGTCCATTTATACACTTACTACAATTCTCACCAATTGTGCTCATAACTCTTGTTCTCTTTGTCATTTGGCCTTATGGTTCCTTTTTTAACTTTTCCTTTTTTATGATCTTTTAGATGTGGTTGCTTAGGTGATAAATATCTTAAAAGTAAATAGAAAAAAAAATATGCCTTAATATGTAATGTGTAAAAATTGCAGTAAACTGTCACTGCAATTTCATTTTAATGTGCTTTACACCTGTGGCTCTCTAACAACAAACTTAGTTGAATGCATTATCAATGAAAATTCTGCTAGCATGCTTTAAACTGTTCTCTTTTATGATTTCTATTATAGCTCAGTGTACTTTAACTAGTCTAACCATTCAGGTGGCTGTTGTAAGTCTGAACATGACTTTTCCTAATATATCATAATTATAGAAGCACTAAATAATGTTTTGATCACCCACAGTGAAAGTAATATACAGTATTCCTCATTTCTTGTTTCTAACACATTAAGTCACAATATATCATTAGCTTGAACAAAATAGAGTCACATCCATTTTTATTTATTATATTTTAACTGAAAACTTCTGAGGGGACTATGTTTGAACACTGCATGAAATGGCATACCTGCAGTAATGTAGGCTTTTCGAATGGCAGTGGTAGTAACATAGTATTAAACCATAAGCAGTGTTAAGTGCTGGGGAAAGACAGCTGGAAAAAATGTTCTTGAACATGCTTCTCATTATTTTAGAAGCATCCCAGTTTCCAACATTTTCACTTAGTCAATACCCTACCTCAAAACCTTTGTCTTCAGTGAGTGTCCCCTGAACAAAAACATCATTTCTTAAAACCACTTCTCTCCCAGCAATATATCCCACAGGGTTAATACTTCTCACAGGTAGTAATTCTAGCTAAATTTCCTACAGGGTTCCATTTCAGAAAAAAAATTTATGCATGTGATTAATTTTAAGCAAAATGTGCACTATGGGGATCTCGTTCCTAAGGTCTGAATCATTCTCTAGGGTGAACAAACGTAATATTGTCTATCACAAAAGGCCTGATAAAATCCCTTTTGCAACTTCTGTAAACTTCTCTAGAGCAGGTTTGAATTCATCTTTTTTTTGAACACGGTTAACTCCAGGACACTTGAATATCACACACAGATGCCTCAAGCTGAATTCATTTATCTGATTTGTTCTGTCTCCTTTTTTACATTGACATCAGGAATCATACATGTATTTACAAATGGATAAAAAACAGTGTCTTTTTAGAAGTGAATGACAGTGTTTACTTGAGTTTATGTCCCTTTCACTGACATATATTTCTTTATCCTTACTTGACAATGTTAAGAAAATGCTTTCATTCAAGTTTTAAGTATCTTATGTTTGAATGTAACAAATTCACACTTTAAAAAACTTTAAGGTCCTGTGCTGTGCAAGACAGACAATAAAGCAGGTTTTGTACATTTCTCATCTTCCATTGTAAACACTTTCTTTCTTACCTAATCAGCCCTGACAACTGATGGGAAAAAAAAAAATAATTCTAAAAAACCTGCACAGTTTCTGGAATTCATTTTCTTTTTAGGGAGAGATGTATCTATATATATGTATACATATATATGTGTTTGTGTGTGTGTGTAGTGTGTGTGCTATTTATACACGTATAAACGTGTCTGTGTGTATATGTATATGCATATAAATTACTAACTTTCAGTTCTTTTCTAAACTTTTCCTTGTGTATAGTACTTTGTTCTAGGACTAGTCAGACAAATGATAATGTATATGTTTGGGATAGAAAGTTTAGATTTAAAAATTAAATCCCTTCATACTACTCACACCCTATGAGGGAACATGGACAATCCTATAACTGAAGAGAAAGGTGATTCTCTGCACATATAGTGAGTGGTAACACTGTATGATAAATCTGCCTATTATTGCATTTAGCTGAAATCATGTTGGACTGAGGAACCAACATCTTTTTGGCACAGCACAGACTATCTGAAGAGAGCACTTGAAGCCTAAAATGTTTCTATTGAGACTCATGTAAAGATGCTTCAACTGATGTATCTGGAGTAAAGTTTTAAAGGTAGCCAAGCAGACAGAGATATAAGTTTGCAGTTCTGATAATCTCTTGAATTGATAGAGCTCTTGAATACTCTTTTAAAATTATATATACCTTTATATATAAATATATGTGATTCTTCTACTTGCAAACACATTTCTGAAGTCAAAAGTTTTTTTCTTATGAAGATACAAACTTTTTCAAGAAGCAGTTTTGCTTCACCTACACTAGACTGTCAAATGGATCTGTGCCATTCATTCAGAGCAGATCCATTCAGAGCAGATTTAAACTGCATAAAATGATGTGGAAAATAAGAAGGCTCAAATTGATGTAGAGGTGGGTAGCACCTGACCCTGAGAACTGAGCAAAAGTAGCTAATAAGACAGCATTGCATAATAAGACAGCATAAGAATGCTAAGAACATTCCCTTTTTTGTGCACAAAAATAACTATCCTCTTTGTTTTGCTTGTCTGACTTTCTAAGAGCTGGATCTGGAAGTATTAAAACTGAATTAAATATATATATATATGGATATTGATGTAGATTATTATATAGATGATATGATACAGATAATTAAGTATATATGGAGATATTGATAGATGTAGATGTAAATGAGATATAGAGATACAGAGATAGAGATTAAGGATAGAGATAGAGATTGAGGTAGAGATTAGAGATAAAGATAGAGATAGATAGAGATGAGATAGAGATAGAGATGATCGAAATAGAGATAGAGGTAGAGGTAGAGGTAGAGAGAGAGAGAGAGAGAGAGAGAGATAGAGATAGAAATAGATGTAGGTGTTTATATAGATAAGTATATGTATAGGTATAGAAAAAATCCTAATTAAAAAAAAAAAAAAAAAAA
>NDXB01007115.1:18519-47178 GCA_002631895.1 Agapornis roseicollis | reverse complement strand
AAAGGGGGGGGAAAAAAAAAAAAAAAAAAAAAAAAAAAGAGCAAGAAGAATTGGATGAAAGTCAGGTATAGAGTGCCCTCTTTTGGGGAAAAGAGAGCAAGGATCTGAAAGAAGCCGAAGACGTGTTTTTAAATACTACAGTCACAATTTCACAGAACCTCGAAGGCAAGCTAATGCTTTATTTATAGAAAAGTTAAAATGCTGACTAGAACACTCCATTAGTTAGGCATTAGCCACTCACCAAATGTCTTGTGGATTCAAACACAATCATGCTATAGTACAAGAATTAATAAAACCAGACCTGAACAAGAACTGCAAAAGTTAGAGAAAGTAAGGTCAGCAAAGACAGTGATAAAGGAACTGCCCCCAGCAGAGATCAGACGAGCATTTACAGTGTCCTAGAGGTGTTAAAGAATTTTGTAATTAAATATATGCCATTCTGCCATGTAAATATTTTTCAAAGGTTTTAGACTTCAAGATTACCAATTAGTTTGAGCTTTCTAAGATCTTGTCAAGCTTGAAGGTAGAAATCAGGTTTCATTGGTTGTGAAGGCCAACAAAGAAAGATTAAGTACTATGATCAATATATTTGTCAAGGCAGCTGTCACTTGTCCGATGTTCCTTATGTCAGGATTAATTGAGAAAAGGCAGTCGTCCTCCCCATGGAAGGCTGAGCATGAGTTGTGGAGACTCACAGCTGTCATGAGCCTATTTCCATGCTCTCTGTTCTTGGTCAGTGGCTTGTGAGATAAGAAAAAATTAATTTTCTTAGTACCCACAGGGGTGAGTCCCATCATCCATGTGCTTTAGCAGATCCCTTCAGCACACAGCAAAATGAGCTTTATATAGTTGCTTCTAATGGCATGGGTTGAGAAAGGGATATATATTCCTGAAAAACAGGTCTAACACCACCAAAACATGCAGTCATAAGACACTTGCTGCCCTTCTTTATACCTGTTCTTGGCACTGGACTCTTAATGTGAACGGTGAGCGAGGAAAGAAAATAGAGGGTTGAATAAACATTGTACATAATAAACAAGATTCTATGAAAATACATCATGTGGGATCCAGTATCCTGGCAGAGGTGAAGCTGCTGCCACTCCATGTCCCACAGTCCAGTTGGCAGTGAGGCTGAAGATGTAGTCCCAGCAGGGATGTGCACACAGGGCACACATGTTCACAACATACACGCACACACAAGTATATGCATATTTACATATATACATGACCAGCCACATAGATCACAAATACTCAGAGCACCTGTATGAACATAGAAAACACCAAAGGCCTCATCCTGCTCCCCTCTCTGGCTAAATGGGATAGAAGCTCACCAGTGAAAATATAAATATATACCTATCTGTGTGCAGCATGGATCCCTCCAGCTGCTGGTCTTAGACAGTCTGCCAAGTAGCAGCCCCTTGATCCCACCTTCCCCAGTTACTGGCACCTGGACACACAGAGCTCCAAGGCTGCAAACCCCACCTCAAGTTGCTGGTACAGACCGTCATGTTTGTGTGCATGCGTGTATGTGTGCATGAACACACACATGCAGATGGCAGGCACTTCCCAGGTCCCAGTAACCGGCCTCCTATGCTCTAAGCCCCAGCCCTTAGAGACACACAAGCACTCTTGAACTCAGAGCTGCCTTAGAGACCCACTGACACCCTTGTTCCCAGGTCACTTCACCTGCTCACTGTATTGGTCTTCAGTAGTGATCATGCCCCCAGACTCTACAGCCACTGGAATCACAGGCACAGAGGTGGTCTGAAGCACCACCTGACTCCAGTTACTGCACTCACACCTCCATGTGCACATATACACACAGAATAGTCACTGACTCAGGAAAGAGCTAGAGATTGATTTAATAAGGCAGGACAGACTGCAGTGATCAGGCACAGGACATAGCCAGACATGCACACTGACCACCACACTATTTACACACAACCAGTTCTTTTGACCTGACCAGTTCTTTTGACCTGCTCTGCCCCCCATTTTCCTACTTTTATTCACCTCAAATTACCTTAACATCTCCCTTTTCCACCTTTGGTTCCTCCCTAAAGTCCTGTGAGATGCTGAACAGTACTTTCCTTGCATCTCGTCATGTGTACCACTAAAATGGAAGCAAGCTTCTTAGTCCAAAAAGTGATCCACAGCGCTGCTCCCAGTGAGTCATGGTGATGGGTTTCACACCTGGACACTGGAGCTGAGGGTTTGCTGAGGCAGCCCTAGATGTCATCCAGGCAAGATGGTGGTTCCTTAGGAATCATTGGTTCAGCTATCTGCCACTGGGCCTCTCTGTTCTTCTGGGCTTGTGCAGATGGGCACAAGATGGCTGCTCAGGTGGGCTGGGCAGTAGCAGATCAGGGTATTATTTCTGTCTAAGTTTTTATCACATCTGTAAGCAGCATACAGATATGCTAGTCTCCAGAAACTGCTTTTAGATAGCACTAGCACTGAAGTCAGTGATATCTAAGTATTTGAGTGTGGTCAGTTCCTCACTTAAGGCATGGTAGGCACCCAAAAGACCCTCTTACTCCCCATACTAGGAATGAGACTAGTCACGATAAAAGTTAGTGCATGAGGAAGGCAACGGAGACTTATCTAAGTCATCATAGAATCACTGAGTGGTTTCAGTTGGAAGGGACCTTCAACGTTATGTAGTTCCATAGCCCCCCCTGTCACAGGCAAGGACACCTTCCATTAGACCAGGTTGCTCAAAGCCCCATCCAATCTGGCCTTGAACACTCCCAGGGACAGGGTATCCACAGCTTCTCTGGGCAACCTGCTCCATTGTCTTATCACTCTCATAGTAAAGATTATTTTCCTCATGTCCAATCTAAGTCTCCCCTCTTTCAGCTTAAAGCCATTCCCCCTTGTCCTGTCACTTTTATAGAAAGTCCCTCTCATGATTTCTTGTAGGTCCCCTTTAGGTACCAGAAGGCTGATATAAGGTGTTCCCTGAACCTCCTCTTCTCCAGGCTGAACAAGCACAGCTCTCTCAGCCTGTCTCCGTAAGAGAGGTGCTCCAGCCCTCAGAGCATCTCTGTGGCCCTGCCCTGGACTCACCCCAAAAGGCTCACATCCTTCTTGTATTGGAGGCTTCAGAGCTGAATGTAGTACCACAGGTGGGGTTTCATGAGAGCAGAGTGCCTCTATGGCTCCACGTTCTTCTCCACCCCTCCATGTTGCTGTCACCTGGTAACTGATGCAGTCTACAATGTCAGCAGTTTGCTAGGAGGGTGAAACACTCTGGTCTGCCAGTACCTCACCACTGCATTCAGAGCACTGTGCTGAAACAACCGCAATTTTGCCCCAGTGGAACAGGCAAGTGTGATCGTCTGCATAGTCTGACTAAGCTTTCATTTAGCAGGATTTGCGTCTTGGCTTACACATATAAGATATATAGGATCAAATGAGAAAATGTGCCTGGGCTGTTTCTCTTGCTCCTCTCTGGTAGCCTAAGAACTCTTTATTCAAAAAGGTTGAATTGAAACATTAAAATGCCATCTACAGTATAACAAAAGCATTTCTGTGATCTCAGACAAGCAAGCGTATGCAGACTTTCACAAACACCTAGCCAGCATCTTTGGCCTCAAAGGTAATTATGAGCTGCTCGGCTGTAAATGCTCACTCATAGTAATGGCTTTTCTGCATACTAATCTACTGGAGGAAAAAAATCACTTAAGGTCCTGTTTGTAGCTTTCTAATGTTATTTACTAACAAAACAGTCATATTTTCTATAACAACTGCCACTTCATTGGGTGCATATGTTCTTAACTCCAAACTATGAGCAGATTTAACTCAACACCATCTGGTATGATGTGAACTTATGTGCTTTTTTGCTGTTTTAAAAAAGAAATTAAATTGTTGGACGTGGGTTTTATTCTCTGACGTATGTTAGATTCATAGCATACTTCACCCAATATTTTTGAATCTCTTTCCTTCTCTTACATACATTTCCAAATACCAACTTACTCCTTTGCTCTGTCAGGCAAATCCTGTCAGAGGAATACTATTTGGAGGAGGAAAGGAGAGTCTAGTTACCAAAGCAGCTGGTATGTATAGAACTATAGCAGTTGGTTTTGCAGTCATTCCTTTCCTGATTTGTGCCTGAAGCAAAATGACAGCTGTACAAATGCACTAAGCAGTCCCTATTTTCAGGATGTGCTGAACTCATAATTCAGTCCTAATGAATATGTCATTGGAATCTAGCAGCCTGTTTAGATTACAGCTTCCGCTATTACGGAGGGATTGAATGCAGATATGATAATGCTGTAATTTGCAATGAATAAATATCATGTTAAGGGCATGGAAATGGCAGTGGGTTGGGGGCTGTGTACTGAATGTATGGATTTCCTGAGGCCTCTGAGCCCTCTGAAAACACAGATAGAAATACCCCTTCTTCATTTGTCCTAGAGTTTATACTTTGTGTTGGCAAGAACACTAAAACATATTTTTAACCTTTTCAGTTAAGCTATGCTACATTAGCCGTGAGCATTGTGCAGTATACCTGAAAAACTGCTGCTTTTGAAAGGATAAGGATTAGGTCACGTCCAGAATGAAAATTATTTGGGACATAACCTGCAGTCTCCATTCACACTATCTATCTGCACAAATGACTGAATGCATTGCTCTCCAACCTGGGAATGGAGAGTGGGCCATAGTTTGATTTCTTCAGTTTTTGTAGATAGTCATGAACCCTTTAGCTTCAAATTCTAAATGTTATTGAAAGCACAATTTAATAACCCCAGGAAACAATTTCTATAGCTTTGCAGTCTTCTAGTCATCCTCAGACCACACTTCTGAATAGTATTATTTAAACCAGTTACGATTAACTAAATAGTAAAGTGAAGAGTAAGACAAATCTCTGGAGTGCAGGAGTACAGGTCATGAGTGCCAATTCATATAAATATGGGGCAAAACATTGGGCAAAACGTCTAAAAAGGTTCCTTTTTGTCCAGTGAAAAGGGAAAGGTCTCTGGCTTTGACTATCCAAGAACACCCAGAAAAACTGATAACAAGTTGGAAATATTTATTTCACAGCACCTTTTCCTGGTTACTTCTTCTATTTTATCCAGTCCAAGCACATATTGGTCATAATTAGAATTATATAATACAATCTACATTTTCTTTTAATATGAATTTGAAAGTCTGGGGTATAAAAGTAAGGTCTAATGGCAAGAAAGAAATTAATTTCTTGACTCTAAATGGGATTAAATTGCATGTTGTAATATCCCAAAATTACAGCACAAAAGTCACTCATAAACAAAACACGAATGTATCATCCATCAGCACAACAGCATGAGGCATTTAAGGTGCTTTATTTTTACTCCACTGACCAAGCATCAAATGCAGGGTTTGTTCTGTAATTTCTAATAGGAATTCTACAGGATCCTATACCTTTTAACAAGCATTGCAACTAAATAGACTTTCTATGCAAAACTCATTTTGTCAATGTTTTTAATTTCGACAAGGTTCCCTAAGAAATTTTGTTCTCACTTAAATTTCTGTAAAGCCATATATGAAAGATTAGTTTCATGGGCATTTGTACTCTGGAGAAGCAAAATATAAGTGCAACACATGCATCTGTCATTCAGACAGGGGTTACTTTCAGCTTGCCTCTCTTCTAACCTCACATTGTTTTTAATGTTCAATTGTCACATCATCTAGGACTTGTATATAAGAAGGAGATTATACAGAAAAGGTGAGTAGGACACAGGTAATTAAGCAGATATGAAAAGCTTGCCTGCTGGTTTTAAAAATCTGAGCATAAACCATCACCTCTCTTCAGTGGTAGTCTGGAAGAAGAAAGCCATAGACAGTGGTTTGAATAAAAATATCAGCTTTTCAATGAAAGACACAGGGCTACCTTTTACTGTTAGTCATTAAGGGGATTTTCTAAGACAGCAGGCTACCACACTGTGCCCTTCTGCATTTAAGAACCAACAAATACAGGAACTTAAAATCAAGTTATCTAAACCACATATATATATATATACACATATATATATATAATTAGTTAGTTATGTAGTTGTAGTAGTAGTGATGAAAAAACCTGGTTGAAATCAAAGAATAATTAGGTTCATCAGGGAACAAGTAAATAGCTTTCCTCGGTATTCTAAATTCTTTTGAAACAACTACTTGCCTAACATTTTTCTCTTCACTCTGAGTTTTTTTTACTGGTACAGGTCCAATTGAATATGATGGAAGTTCTGTATGGAGATCCCAGGTATAAGCAAGCATGAAAGCTTCCCTTGAGGGCCAGTGAGCCTTATTCTTTGTTAGTTTTGACTTCATCATGTCTCTCCATTGACATCTAACTCAGGCAGAAAATAGGTCTTGAAGTTACTGGCTGAATTTTATCGGCTTTTTGCAGGTTTCAAAGTCTTTCAGATTTGGAGAGACAAGGTCCTACTTGACATGTAAGACTGTAACTCATAGGTAAGGCTTTAATTATCTTGGAGACAGGGAGATGCTTCAGTAACAAGGGACAGATCTGCAGAGATGCTGTGCTTTTATTTCTGAAATGTCATTCTGTGGGTGGTTGACTGAGTGGGGAGGCCTTGATTTAGAAGTGAATTTTAAAATGTCAGTCAAATAGGCACTAGGTCTTTATGAAATGCCATACCCCAGCAGCTGAGATCAAGACCAAGTTCTGTTTGCTATGCTGTATGAGTAGATAAGGAATACACAAGCAGGAGGGAGGTCTCCACTTCCAGAAACAAATGCACTCATAGTCCTGTACATTTGAGCTTGTTGCCAAGACAAATGCCAACAGTGTATCTAGAAGAGAAAGTCCCTGCATATAGAGATCTTTAAAGCTACATGGGAATACAAGACAAGACATTAATAAGTCAAATAGGAAATTTCAACTACTGTGACAAGTCTTTTCTCCACTAAGATTCTGTTATAGTAAGAGTAATTAGAGAAGCTGATTCCAATTTCTTTTGCCCTAGTACCATGCCTGGGCAGCTGAAGGAAACCACAAAAGGAAGTTAGGGCAGGATTCACACCCTAAGCATAGACTGCTAATGCTATTTGAAATGTTCTAGAGTTTCCAAGCTGGCCTTCAGCTACTATATTGTTTCCCTCCTTTCTGCTGTAATATCTGTCAGCCCCATTCAGGTGTCAGGGGTGCCCTTCAGCATCTCAAGTGAAACTAAATGCCACTGTTTAGGTGACTCAGCTGAGCCCTTCAGATTAAAATTTGGCAGCTATGATGTGCTTCAGAAGATCACATATTTTCTCAAAGAAGAGCAACAAGAAGCCAACATAAATACTTTCTCTCCAAGAGGAACAGCTGGCACTAAAAATAGTATATCTTAAAGCACTCAGTGCTTATCCAGTGCTCTTCTAATTAAATGAAGCAGATTTTTAATGGTCATAGCCACTCCTGCAAATCAGATGTGATATGTTTAAAACACCTTTCAGAAGATTTACATCAGTAAGCTGAAAAGCCATGCCAACACCAAATAAATTTAAGCCAATCAGCCATGAACAGGAACTATGCAATCATGCTGCTTTTTCACTACAAAAACTCCAGCGCTGCTCAGAACAGCAGATATCTTGGGGTCAGAATAATTTCAGTGTCCAGTAATGCTTACTTTTCACCATAGACTATAAAGGAATTCAAGATGATTATCTCAGTTCTACACATCTAAACCATAGGTACATGAAGCTAGTTGAAATGAATGCAGCATTTCATGTGCAAGTTATACCACTAAAAAAACAACCACAAGGGTCTGTATTACAAAAATGATTACAGAAACACCTATAGCCTGGAATTTCCATTTTCTGAAGTACTTCAGGTTTTATTCTATGAGACCTATACTTACATGCACAGTCACTTCTCTGTGAAAAACTTTAAAAGAGCCATGCAAAGTAATAGCAGCATAGCCACTGACAATTGCAAGAAATCAAGAACATATCTACTTTCTTAGGCTTTCAGGCTCTAAATGCACATACATAAGCATTCCAGATACTGAATTCAAAACAGAAAATCTGAGACACAGGGCCAAAGTTTCCATTTTCAGCTGATGATAAATGATAAGCATTTGTCTGAATGGGAACTTCAAAGGTGGAGAAGTTCCTAACTTTGCCTTTAACAGAGGACATATTTACAACATATAGGCAGTACTATCATCCAAAGAATAAGTGCATTTAAGGTGAAAAACCTGGGGCAGAAAGTTTCTTCTCAACCACTTTTAACTACAAGTGTCCAGAATCATTCCTTTGCCTGAACTGAACTGATTCTGAGTATGGCATTTATGGAAAGAAGTCCAAATAACATCTTCAGAGTAATGCAGCAATTAATGCAGTTGCCCTCCTCTTGTTAAATGGGAACAAGAAAATATGGAATGGAAGTTCACTCCCTCAGACCTGAAAATGTATGTCGTTTCTAAGACCAGTTTGGTCAAATAGTCATAACCCTGCCTGTCTTTGTTGCTTCAGTATCTATAAAATAGAGCAATCAACCAGGGAGTTTTAACATTGTCACAACTAACAGTGTCACAACTAACAATGTTATAATTTATAAATATTGGTAGAATGAAGCAATCTAAGGTATACACTTTGCATATATGAACCAATGATCTTAAGCTTTATTTGAAGACACAAAATGGATGTCCCTTCGAAAAGAATATTCATGTTATTTTGTTTGGTATGATCTTACCTGAAATCACTCAAAAACAGAAATGTAAAGAGAAATATTGTTCAGCTGAGTTAAAGCCATGATACATTCAAAAATAATTTTGAGACAGGTTTTAACAATAATAAAAATGGAAACAAGGGATTGGTACCATAAAACCTGTCAAATAAATGTAAAAAAGACATAAGCCCTCAAAATAGCTTTCACATAAAACCTCACCACAAGATAAAATACAGCTTTTGGGCAAAAAGAGAGTCATAACTCCAGCAACTTCCATAAATAATTCACTGCTAGCTTGTAAACAATAGAGAAGCACAGTATGAATGCCAAAGAGGGTCTTTACATGTCATAAAGCCACTCAAAAGTGCACTTGCTGCAGCAAGTCTGACTGTGAGCTTTGATGCTCTGGAAAAGAAACTGCTATGCTGAGGTCATCAGTTAGTAGAAAACAATTTCCCTCATACAGGGAAGCAGATATACTGCTGGGCTTCTGACACAGACAGATTGGATTTAAAAAAACAAACCTGAATAATGTGGGCTTGCAGGGGGAAAGAAATCTTCCACATACTTCTAAATGACCAAAGCTCAAAGAAAATATGCCATCTTCCTTTAATGGCTATCAAAAGTTGACATGATAGCGTGGCAGGGTTCACACACTGGCACAATCACACTTTAAATATGCCACTGGTCTTATTTGCATCTTCTTTTTAAAATAAGCTGCTTCCATGGAGAGCTTAAGCTGCTCTACTTGTTGAATGTCAGGCTAAATAATTCAAGTGACACAGATCTGGAGTTCATTTCTTATCACAGGTATGTTTTAAAAGGTAACTGTCTGCTGTTTGAAAAATCTCAACAGAAGAGGAAAGCCGAGGTTGTTGCAATAATGTCCCTTTCATTTATAGATTGATACAGCAAGTGAATTAAAAAAGCCAATAACATGATAAAAAGCTATATAAATATTGAATGTGTGTACAGGCACCTTTAAGACCTCAGACCTCTAATCAGCACAGCTGATTACTGTAAAAATAACAGAGGACTGAGGCTGGGCATCAGGTGGAAAGAGGAATGTATGTTTTGAAATTCCAGTGAAGAAGACAACAGTGTAAGGATATATAGTGATGGGCATGTGATTCAAGGAGCACAATCAATGTGACAGAAAAGGAATCGGTAGAAGGTTATTTCTATGTTACAAGTCTTGACCTCTTTCTAGAAGTCCTCTATAATGCTTTGTGTTGCATCTGTAATTGCTCTGACCTACTCTACCTCTCAAAACCTTGCGATTGTGCTTTCTCGAAATCAGAAGTCTTTCCAAATAGGTCTGGCTGTCAGGGTTTTTTTTTTTAGTTTGGGTTTGTTGTTTGGTTTTGTTTTTTTTTTTTAATGTGCAACAAAGCAACAAAGGGCTAGTTCAGATTTTCATCTGTCCACAGCTGAAACACATTCTCTGGCAAAGGAATTGCCTTTTCAAAGGGAAGGAAGATAAAACATCCTCATGTCGAGCAGTGAAGGCAAAAGCTGTGGGCATCACAGGAAGAGACACAGAAACTCTCATTTGCATAGTGCCATTTGGATTAATCACCTGGATGAAGCTTTAATAGAGTGATTGCAGAAAAAGCTCCAAACTTAATGACCTTTTAAAAGGATGTATTACATTCGTGGAGTTTAATAACAAACATCCTTCTGACAGGCCTCAAGAGCTTGTTTAAATCATATATTGTAACCCAGAAAAAAAAAACTAAAAGCAAGTCTGGGGTTCTGTCACAGGACTGACTGTGACTATGATCTCAATCCAGGACAGCACTTTTTTCTCAGAAGAATCATCATTTTGAATCCAAATTAAACTACACCTGAGTCTTTCTAGGACTTCAGAAAAGCTTTTATATTGTTGATTTGCATATTTTATTTCTGACAGGATGGGTGAATTCAGACATATATAAAATGGAAAAAAAAACCCAAAAAACAAAAAGTCCACAACTTTTATATGTCTTACCTGAGGCAAGCAAAATGTGAACTTCCACTGACAAAACATACAGCCAGTACTAATCTGCCCACCTGTAATCACCCACCTTGTATCTGCAGCTTGTAGTTTCCTCACTAAGCTGAATACACATCCTTGATCACACCCATCCTCCCAAACTGTGATAATACCTTCCTTCATAATAAATTTAATGTCCATTTGCAATGGAAAGGCTCTTCGCTGAAGCCAAAACATACACAGAGCAACTCAGAAAAATGGCTCTCTCCTGCTTTAGTTCCCTTCAGGTCCCTGCGTTGGATCTTGCCAGCTCAGACCTTGCCATAGTCTCCACTGCTTCAAGGGAAAAGGAAAGCATATACCTATCAACAGGAGAATGTTTGCTCAGATGTGATGTCAGCAGGAGCTCATATCACAAAAACTAAACCAGCAAAAAATATAAACTTTGAAAGTTTAAGAGAAACCACTTTCAGCCAGAAGCTGGGAGGTCTCATTCCCTTTGCTTTCTTCTGGGGTTATACATCTGAGATCAAAATAAAATGCTGGATGTGAACTGCTGAGCACTACAAAGAAGCCTTGGGTCAGTTCCTTCCAGGTTCAGTTGCTCACCTATTGGTATGTGTTCAGGCCTTCCCTAAACAGAGTAAGAAAGCCAAAAATTTCAGACCTTTCATGGACACAAAGAAAAGCCTATGCTTTTTGTTCTGGAGTCTCTGCTTCAGGATGTGATATGTTATCTACAAGGAACTTGTCATACATGATTTCCAGAACATCTTCAAGTCACTGCCTCTCGCAATCCCATGATTAAGTGATGATAAACATCTTTTAAAAAACACCCTGTGTTTTTTGTGTTCTGTATATTGTGTTTGCTGCTTGCTACCTCTGCAGCAGTCTGCATTATCAGACATTTATTTGATGGCAAGAAGACCATTCTGTCTTCAAATGTGAAGGTATGCTTTAGCTACCCCTGCGATAGGACACCCACTGTCCACCTCTGCTATACAGATATCCTCCAGTCTATCTGTATCTACAGATACCCAGACCTATCTATCAGGCAGCCCCCAAACCCATCCCTGTGAGGTTAATGCCTTCTCTGGGATAAAATTAACTCACCTGGACTTTTCTGTACCAGTGTGAATAAACCCTTAACCCAATAGAGCTTTAAAATCAATCCTGTTATAAAAAGATCATCATTCACACAGTCTAGATAAGCTTGGCTCCTGACATTTATTCACTGGGATGTTTCCTTCCTCTCAGAGCTCAACTAGGAGAAGGTAAAGGCTTATTAAATCTTAAAGAAGACTCCTAGACTATGCTGTTGTTTGGTGAAACACAAAGGAAAAATAGGTCACAGAGTTTTAACGTCATTCCCTCTCATTTATTCAATTCAGTCCAAATTTAAAGGGTGTCCTTCCTCACTGCATTATCTACTCATACCTACCATATCTCACTGCCACATTCTCATGTGCAGAGTCCCTGAACAGAGGTTTCAGCAAAAGCTAACAGCCTTCAGGAACAAACCCGGCTCAAGCCCACAGTGCAAGAGTGGAAGCCAAACCACAACTAGGAACAAACTGGAAATAAATTATTTCAAGTGATATTAAGGAAAATGGTTGACTTTGAATTTCTCAGAGAGAGGGTTTCTTCCTGAGCCTGTAGTGTATGTAAAGCCATGAATTCCCTCTCACACCTTCTCTATCCTCTGCTCATTAGTTAACCTATGACTTTAAGCAAGGCAATATCCAGTTACCCCAAAGAGCTAAGTTCCAGATTTCAGACTTTCTCACATACATCAGCCAGTCAGTTATAATCAGTGTAATCTTTGCTACTAAGCGTTGCCTGCACCTAACACCATCTGTACCTAGCACCAAAAAGAAAACAAAACAGAACAGCCACAGTAACTCTTTATTAAATCTAGACACTTAAAAAACTATTACTTCCTCAATCTTGTGATTTTAGTAGCATTTGCATTTGCTGATTTAATCAGGCACAAAATTACTACTTCTCTAGTACAGGCAAGAAAATAAGGCAAATGTGATCCTCTGATGATGTTCAGGTGAAATATTTCAGTAACAAGAAAGCTTTAAGCATCTGTACAAGGCACTGCCTTGGCTTCACGTACAATGCTTTAAACATTAGTGTTCATGTTGATGAACACAGGTTACAAAGGACTAATGCAAGGGCTGCAAAGTTATTTGGGGGAATTAAAAACATATTTTATTAGATGAGAACAGAAAAGGTGGAGTTTAGGTAAGCTTAGAAAGTTTGGAAGTGGATTTGGTTTGTGCTTTGTAAGTACAATATAATTTGTGATAAAATACATGAAGTGGAGCTCTTTAATTTAAAGGTCTGTGTAGCTGCACGAATTAATGAGTATAAGCCAAGCATTAACATTTATTCAAGAGCTCTGTGTGAAAGCACAGAATATTTTCTTGAAGAAAACTGCATTCCAGCAAAACTAGAGTTTTAGCATAGGGAATGATGAGATGACAAAAAAGAAAATATGTTATGGAGTGTGGCTACATGCAGTAACACAGTCCTGAACTCTGAGACATAGAAGGCCACTTCCCACATTAACTCCCTTTTTCTCAGCATGATCAACCACCACCAAGATAGTAATGCACTGAGGGCAAACTTACGGGGGTGCTTACAGGGTGAATAGCAATATCAAAGTTTTACATTACTGATAGCTTCATATAAACCCTGAGTAATTATCACCTTTAACTCTGAGAAAAACAATATGACATTATTTTGCTTGACAAATATCTCTTTAACATAGCTATATATTCTTATTCAGAAACAATGATGCCAGTGTAAGCAGGCACATGCATATCCTCATCCTAAAATTAATGCTTTATGTGACCTAGTTTTAGGAAATATAAATAAAAGGTTTTTACTGATATATGTTGAACACTGCATGCCTTACTTTATATAAATTCAAACGTGTAGTACAAAATAACACCTTGTAAAAATTTTTTTTTCCATTGGGGAATAATGTAGTTTAGAAGCAGGATATAATGGTTTAAAATCTGAAACAGACCTATATAAGCAAGCTTCATAGTAAGGATTTATTTTTGCACTTATTCATTGGACAGATAATAAGTGCATCCTTTTTTCCCCTGTGAAGTGTACTCAGTGCAGAAAAGGACAAGGCATTATTGAAGATTATTTTACATTCATTTTAATAATGTAGTTTGAATGCAAGATGTAAAACTCTTTATACAACACGGGCAACATACAGCCTTCCTCAAAGGTTACCTCATGTACTATAATAGTTTCAAAGACATTTTTCTCCAACACCTTGAGAATTTCTACCATATCATTTCTGAAGATGTTTTCTACTAATTGCATGTCTGCTCTGTGCCGTGTTGCCAAAGTTGCTTTCTTATAGGGGTATGCTACATTCCCTAAAAGGGAAAGAATAGGAATAGGAATGGGGAGGAAGGAGAGCAGGGGAAAGTGGGAAGGAGAAAAAGGAACACAGCCATCCATACCCTGAGGTCAGTGAGATTAACGTCTGAGAAAGCTCCATTATTTCATGATCATTTCTAACCCAGCTACCTTCATCGCTGAAATTCCTCCTCAGAAATACCAGCAGAAGCAAATGTTTCAGCATAATGACCTGCCATGGGCAACACAGTTTCAGCTTGGGGAATTGCATTTAATTAATTTATTGCCAATTAACATCAAATTTTAATTACTGATTCAAGTATTCAGAAAAACAGGAAGATAAACTATTAAACAAACACTGAGGGAAACACCTCTCATCCCTGTTCCCCATGCTTGGTTTCAGCCCAGTGCTTCTCCTCTCGACTTCTCTTGCTCTCACAGCACATCTTGCTGGCTTTCCTGCTATGGAAGGACAGCAGGTAGTCCAGGATAATGCAGTCTTTGCATGAAGGTTTCCTGCTGCTGCTTCTACCTCTTTTCCCTTTCTCCTCTCTTTCCTGGCTTCTCACTGCTCTTCTGCTCAAGCATGGGTTCCCACTGGGACACAGTCTCTCAGGTGTGCCCTGCCCCCATTTAGTTGCCCTGCAGCCCCAGTCCTTCAGGGTAACCCAGCCCCAGCATGGGTCCCTCAAGGAAGCCTCTTCCTTCCAGCAACGTGCACCAGGTTGTGTTCCCAGAGCCATCCCCACTACCCATCTGCTCCATTCCTCCTCCCAGCCAGCCACCCCACATCCCTACAGGCAGCCCCACTGCTACAGGTGAGACCCCAGAACAGGAGATCAGGAAAGGACATCAGCAATTCCTCCACCAGAAGACAGACCAAAAGATGAAGCCTCCTGATCGCCATTTCAAGAAAAGAAAGTCTGCAGATGGAACTCTGAGAGGCACTGCTCCTTCCCAGTGACCAGCAACGGGCCGTTTCCTCCACAGGTCATTAAAAAGAACAGGTCAAGTATCTTAACTGACGCATTTTCTAGGCATTTCCTTTTCACCCAAAAAATAATGAACTTTCAAAGTCATCCAGCTATAAAAATGCCTCTGCTCTGATTTTGCTGGAGAGTAATAACATGAGAACCAAAACATCAGGGGGTGAAAACAGTCCAGATTAATATTTTTGTTTGTCTTTCAAATTCTTCCCCCAATACCAATTTATTATTCTTGATGAATATTTCTTTTGAGCCTGAACAGCAGAATTTTTGATTTAGCAAATGCAAAAATAAAATCAAAGCAACATTAAAAATATCTAAAAGCTTGATGTTGTAGAAACAACATGGGAGCCCCTTCAGCAGCACCACTGTCACTAGTTGGTTCTGGCAAACACTACCTCATCTAAAAGTTTCTGTGCATCTCCACCACTTTTTGAATTGATTCAGCCTTCCAGCAGGCACTGACCTTCCTGATCAGAAGAGCACTTCAGCATTTTCTGCAAGATACTTCAGGGAATACTTCAATTGCCCTGCCTGAACTGCTATGTGTTCCTGAGCCCCGATGCTGATGTCAACATCCAAGCTTAAGGGCACCCTCTCTTTCAGATGACTGGCTCTGAGAACAAAATTTCAGTAGTTCTTTGGACAAATTTGGGGGTTTACACTCAACAGAAAGCATACATTTGAAACACTTTTGCACGATCCAGGATCTGTGGGCAAGAAAATATCATTTTTTGAAACCCTGCTTTTCTTTTCATCAGTCCTTTTACTATTTTTGCATTTGACCTAGAGCAAAGTGTAATATGTTTCCTAGCTATTCCTCAGGACTCCTTTTCTGGTTTCCAGTTCATAAAATGTGGTAGGTTGTGAATGTCTTATTTTCTTTCTCATCCCGTACATGTAGTCAAGATACAATCTCTAAACAGGCACTTCAGTGACGTTTCAAAATATCCGCAAAAGGACAAGAACACAATAAAAGATATTGCAACCCCACTGCACTGCAGTATGTTATAATGGGTCGAAAATCATCACATCACTTGTGACTAAATCTGTCAAATTCGGACTGGTGTATACATATTGTTTATGCCCCAGTATTTCTTGCCTAATGTATATAGTAGACTCAGAATACATAAAACCTCATATTGACATATATATGAAGATAGGATGCTTGTGAGTGTTTTGGAGATAGGGGAGTTGTCATCACTTGTTATTTTTTCATACACCAAGGAGCAAAACCAGCACAATTAGAAGCAGAATAAGAGCAGACTGCCTGCAAACAATTTACTACATGAAAGTTATTTTGCAAATGCTGTTATATATGTAACTTATTCACAGAAATAAATAGCAATTCACTAACCTTTTCAACTCAGGTATTAACATTTTCATAACAAATTTAAAACTTAGGTACTGAAATCAAGTACAAGATAGTGAATGTGATTTTTTTTTTTTTTGGAAATGTTTCATAATTTTAATTTTTTGGAACAATTTGAAGAAGACACACTAACATTTTTACATCTAGATCTCATTCATAAAGGTTACCTTCAAGGATGACATGCTTACCATTCCTCTATTGTCACCAGCCACTACAATCTGGTACTGTTTTACTTGATATGATACAACAAGACAGCATCAGAAAATGTTTAGATTTTTATCTTCTCACAGCCTGATTTTTCTCTTTGGGAGGTAATTGTATTTCTCTGGAAAGTTCCCCATTATCCTTCTATTTCTTCTCTGAATAAATGACCAAGAACTGTGCCTAGATGGTTTTAGTGAAACACAGCTCCAGCAGTGCTATCACTACAATGTCTGTAGTATTCATAATGAGAAAATAATTTACCACAAGTCATTCAATATTAACTAAGAATATAATGTGCATGCTCTTTGTGCCTCAATTGCTTTTCCGCAGAGGCCTTCAAAGATTTGTCATTTCACTCACCTCTCTGCAGAGCAGAAAACTCGATTTACACAGTGCATCGATTGTGTTTGCACACAGTTGCACAAAGGTAAGAATGGTGTCTCCTTTTTTCTGAATAAGCTGCTTATATTTTCTTACAGTGATAAATCAGTTTCATGCTGGCACTACAATAAAGCAGGAAGTGGTGAGAACTACAAGCAGCAGAGGGTTTAATTTATTTCTAATTTGCTTCAATATGAAGGTACACTAACTGGCCTTTTTAGACTTGAGAAACAATCACATCACAGTTTTAAGAATCCATACAAATAAAAAGCAAGAATGGAAAAAATTGCATGCAAAACTATTATATATGACAGGAAAATAACATCATGTTTATATGTATGTATATTAAAAATAATTTATTCAAATTATAGCAGTTTAATAAAATAATTCATTATATAACATTATATTAAAGCAATCAAAGAAATACAAAATATTTCATTTAATTTCAAAGGTATGTAGTTCAGAATTCCTGCATCAAATGTTGATTCCACATTGTTTTAATTATTATTAACAATGATTCATAGTGAAAAGAGGTTCATATACTTGAAATAAAATCATGGATACACCAAAGGCAATGGAAAAGCTCTCATTACATAGAATTGGGACAGCATTTCACACATAATGTCCACTCAGCGTCATAAACTCAAATCACTATTTTGGTGCACTGACTGACCAAGACTATTGTGTGGGAGTAAAAATGGATGTGAAACAACAGTTTTGGAGAGCAACAGTCACCTCTGGAACCCAGGATTTGTCACAACTTCTTGTCCATTGACTGAATATGAGTCCTATTACAGCCTGTATTCTAGCTCTTTTATGAACATTTTTGATTCAGTCTTTGGCTGCTTTCCCATATTCCTTAGCACATTCTAATACACATTTCTCTCACTTTTCCATAGCTAGTCATGGGCGGGTAAAATGCCATCTGCTAACTACTGTATCCTTTAGCATCTGTGTCGTCTTATGAGTAGCTGGCTGCTGACTTTTCAACTTCATTACTGTAAAACATAATAGTTAAAAATGAAAACGCAGGTCTAGGTTACAGCCAATTCAGAATGTGGTACCGCTTTTCCGAACATGACAATAGTGCTTAGCAATCCTGTTGGATCTTGAACTAGGACCAAAACTTAAGTCCAGTCTTCATTGGAGTTAGTGCAAGAAAGGCATCTCTCACAGTGTGACCTCTTATACATATTTGAAAGAATTTTGTCAACAGCGGCAAGGTCTAGCAGCAAAAGCTAAACCACCTTTAGAAAGAGAAGCAAGCAGAAGCAACCACACTCAGACAAAACATTCTGAATATTTTTCTCTTCAAGCTTGTAGCTATTCAATTTACTTTTTTTATTCTGCTTCCTTCCATTACAGTAGCAAATTGGCCTTCAATACCTCAACCAGTTGATCTGCAACATTAATTTCACAGGAGCTATATAGGAGTCATATCACAGACATTGATTATTTCACAAAACAGCAGACATTGCTATCTTTCCCCTTCAGTCAAGTTCTCCTGACCTGTTTTGTTCATGGGGTAAAGGTACTGTGCAGCTGTTCCTGCATTGCTCAAAGGCAATAAAGATGAGAGGAAAGAAAAAAGACACTGGCAGCATGGAGGGCCTGAACATTCCACTCCTATAGTACCAAAACAAAGGTAAAAATTTAAGAGTTTTTGCTTTGATTTCTCCTTGTGCTACAGAAAAATGAAAAGGCAGTAAAGGAAGGGGAAAAAAATGCAAGCTAGACTGGTTGTGACAATGGCATATTCAAGGAAATAGGCTAGAAAGAAGAAAAAGGAAGGAAAAAAGTTTCATGTTCCTACTAACTGGAACAGTTTCAGGAAATTTCAAGAATATAATACCATCCCAGAAAAACCTTAGGAACTTTAAGAAAATATAAGTAAACGTGAAAAAGCAAACAGGTTTTTTTATGTTGGAAACTCTAAGATATTACAGGATTCCAAACATGCTCTGCTAACTTGACTAGAAAAAAAAAAAGAAGCATGAAAGAGACTGAAGATACATTTTGAACAGCAAAACCTGCTTTCTGATTTAAAAACTGATATTCATGAAATAATTTTAGAACTGAAGTACCATCAAAGACATTACACAGATGAAACACCTGGGAAATGACTAATCCAGCTTTTCAGTTTGGGACTAGATTGTGCAGAGCAGAACCTGGAAAGAATCGCCATGCCTGTCACATCCATTTTAGACACATGTGCCTGTCCCAACAGGAGCAGGGACATTATCCTCTCTAATGGACATCCGTGAGTTTTCCAATATCCCCACCTTCATTCAGCCTATGAAAAGCCTTAGTTCATTCTTCTCTGCTTTTTCCTCTGTTGAGGTGACAGTGTTTTCCATTTCACTTAATTAATAATCAATGTTTAATTGGATTAAATGATTAAGGATTCAATTATGGGTATTAAATAATCCTTTATTTTGATTAGTTTTGTTGTTTTTAATGAAGTAATATTCTATAATTAAATCACTGGATACAGAAAGTTACAGTATAATAAATAAGACCATGGTCCTAAATGACTGAAAATAATGAACCGAGGCAAGGCCCAGATAATTAAAAACGCTCATGACTAAAATCTGACATATTTCCTAAGCACATTTGGAGTGCAAGGGTGATCTTACCAACCACACATTGCAACAGGCTCTCTCTGTGACCTTGGACAAGGTATATAATCTTACTGAGGCAAACTTCATTACCTGTAAAACACTAGCAAGGTCTTAAGGTAAGCATTCAATGTCAAGGAGAGGTGCTCACTCTGCATGCATAGTGCCTAGTGAGAAAGGATCTTCTCAGTATTATCAGAAGACAAATAATACAAGTTTGGGAACAAAACAGCTGTAGCAGGTAAGAAGGAAAGTACACCTTTCTTAATATTCCCACAGGGACAGCTGCAACTGGCAGATGGTTAAGGAAATATTGAAAAGCCAGGCAAGGCCTGTGTGGTATTTCTGTCTCTGTCTCACCCCTACAACTTGCAGCTGATGGAATTCATGAGATACATCATGGTGTTTAATAGCTTACCTGTTAGCAGATTTTGATCCCAGCTCTACAGGTGATCACCACAGCTTCCCCCATAAGGAGTACTGCAATTGAATTACACACAGTGTAAAAACATACTTTTTTTTGTTTATTTTCTGTCTCTAGCTGCTCTTTTTATTTCATGTACTTCATATAATGTGCTATGAAAACAAAGAAATAAACTTTGTCCACACGTCTTCTCAATTAAATTTATTATTTTATATATATTTTATATATATATTGTATTTATTTTATATATGTATATATATATACATATCAGCCTGAGTTATCTCCTTTCCAAGCTGTTTTAAGTTTTTGGAAAGAAGCCATTCCACCTCTATGATTACATTCCCTTGACCTTCTTTATTTCCTTTCCCTTTTTTCAAGAAACAGAAATAAGAACTATACATACTGTTCAAAATGTGGTACACCCCACGTTTAGAAAGCGGCACAATGATATTTTATATTTTGTTCTCATTTCATTTCCTAACCATTCTTATCAGACTTTTTGCTCTTCTGACCACTGTTAAGCATTTAACTGATGTTTTAATAGCACCAGCTAAAACAATTTCAACATCTCTCTCCTGAGAGACAATAGCTAATTTAGGACCCATCGTTCTATATGTACAACATAAGGATGTGTTTCTCCATGTGCATCTCTTTGCATATATTGACCTTGAATTTAATCTGCCATTTTACTGTCCAGTCATTCAGTATCATGAAACCCTCCTGCAACATTCTGTAGTCAGTTTGAGAATTGAATACCTTAAATAACATCTCAGCAGCAGCATATTTTGTCACCCTGTATCTATTTTCATTTCTATGTCACTTATAAATATATTGAGTAGCTGTATTGAAACTTCCTGAACAGCAGCATCCATTGTAATACCTCTTCCTATCTGTACCTTTTGTTTCCTTTCACAGAATCACATAATCACATTTTCCTATCTTTGCTTTTCCTATCATATTTGCTTTTATTAAACCACAAGAGGAATTTATCTTTTATCTCAAGAAAGCTTAGTTTTCTTAAAACTCTTTGATGATGGATCATGTCAAAAGCCATTTGGAAATCCAAGCAGACCAGCTTAGTAATTGTATTTGTCTATCACTGGCTCCTTCAAAGAACTCTATGTTATTTGCGAGGCATGACTTCCCAATATGAAAGCCTTGCTAATTCTTTGCCATGTGTCATATTCATAGAACTGTACAAGAAAGACTGCATTACTGAATTCAATTTACTTAAGTAAGTTTGCTGCTTATCATGATTTTATATACCTACTATATAGGAGTTTAGTCTGTAGTCCTCTACATCTTCTTTGCCACCTGCCACTTCATAGTCCCTAATGTGGAGATGATCACACAACCTGGAATTCATTCCTTTAGCTTAAGAAAATGGGAATTACTTGACAATTTGAAAGATGTAAGTGCCTAAAAGAAATTGGGCAATAGCTGGTTCTTCTGTCTAGCTGGCAATGATACAACAAGATGCAATAGCTGGAAATTTATCCATATGTTATGACAAAATTTCTGAGCTATACTCAGAAATACATAGGTAACCAGTCAGTGTTTTCAGTCTCCTGTTGCAGTGAGTGTGTCAACAGTGGACAATTTTAAATCCAGGTGGGATGTATTCATACACCATATTGTCTTCAGGCTTGCAACTCTGCCTTTGTCTGTTTCAAGTATGGATCTGCCATGAGTGTGAGCTGCCTGCCTGGGTACCAGTGGCCCAACCATCCCAGATTTTAATTGCTCTGCTACTTATGTCACAAAGCCTCTCTCTGAGCACTGGAACAAATCAGAAAAGCTCCTGGCTTTATGAAAGAGTCCATACAGCTTACAGCCTATCTCAAACTGCCCGCAAATGAGGGCAGTATCACCAGGCTGAGCACATCCTCCATAGAGAGGAGGTCCTAGTGCAGTGTGATGTGCTGCAGATGATTGCAAATTATCTCTTAAGGCCTGATAGTTGCTGAGTCTATGGATATTATATATCCTAGCTATTACATTGGACAACTCTTTCTAAATTATCTCTTTAATAGTCTGCAAAATTGTCTTCCTTATATGTTGTTGTATAGGTCACTAAGGAAATTACGACTATCAAACTGATCACAATTAAAGCAATAAAATTACCAATGAGACAAAGAAATGGTGGTAGTTATTTTTATACAGTATAAAAAATTATTAGCTACTACAAAATTTGCTGTAGTGCTGGTAAGCTGATTCTTAGCCTCTATGATCTGTGAGCATCAGCACATTTTAGTTCCATTCTTGAGGTCATTCTTACTTCCAAAGGAGCTACTATCAATTGGCAGCAGTTATTCACAACCTTATTCTTGCTCCATTAATGCTGAAGTTTTGTTTTCATATGGATTTCTAGATGCCTAGGATCTATTATGAAATGCCCATGGAGTTCGGTATTATGGATGGTCATAGGCTACAAGATTCTTCTAAAATTTCTTGTGACTCTATTTGAATGAGTGGTTAGTTTTTTAAAAAAACGTTTGATGCGTGGACAGGACTCACTGAAACTTCTTTGTCCATTCCAATAGATGCAGCTTGAGAGAAGGATTTTTAAAGAACAAAAGAAAATTGAGGGAAGGGATTGGAGAGGTTTTGGAAAATGTGACTTTGAGACACTGATTAAAAAAAAAAATGAAGCAAAGGTATTGGGTTGAAGTCAAAAACACTTTTTTGAGACTTAAAAGGTGGAACTTCAGATTACAAAACTCCATTTTTATAGACTCTCAGTGACATCCTGTGAGTTTGCTGTTTACATCATGCTGGATTACAGCATTTCAAATGAAAACTATGAAATTGAATTAAAAATTGTTCTGTCACTGCAACCTATCTGAATCAACTTTCTTCTTGAAAAAATATAGAGTCTAGCCAATTACAATGGCTCAACTGGTGGAGCAATGAGATGTCTACTTAAAGGTTTTCAACCTTTTCATCCACAGAGTTGGAGACAGCTTTTTTGTCATTCATTGTCAGAAACAGGTTTGACTGAACATCATGAGGACATGGCGCATCCTGAATGTATTCTCTCTTTACCTTTTTGGCAAAGGAATGGCATGATTTAAGAAATCCCTCACCTAGCCATTTCCTGTTGCTTTACCCTTTATTAACAATGTCAATATAGATATTTGGTTATTTTACCAAATTTTCCAGTTTTCTTAGAAGTGGTGCAGGTTGAAGCCCACACATTTGGTGCTTACTAAGGTGCAATTCCTTTGACCTAACACTCCCACATCTTTCTTGGACTACGACTGCAAGCTGTGATATGGACTGAGTCTGCTTGGGATATATGAGCTTTTCAATCTCACCTCTATCACATGGATGTGCATAAAAAAATATAGACATAAAAGATAAATGGACAAACTACTGCATGAGCCTTTAATTTCAGTCAGCATTTTGGAGGTCAGTTGCATTATAGGAGGGCACAGCAGATGGTGGGCTTGTATTGCAGAGGCTCTTAGTACTTTAAGGATGGATATATTATTTTGTCTCTTAACAAAAACAAAATTAAAACACCTCTGAAGACTGTTGGCCTTATAGAGGAGATGCATGCTTTAAAGTGCCATACTTTTGCATAGTCTTAATAATCAGTAATGAAGAGAGCGTGCAGAAGATTACAAAAAAAAAAACGTAATCAAGTGATAATAAATATTTCAACCTGCAGACATTTCAAAGTTTTAATTAAAATTAGTAGTGCTATTGATATTGTAATGCCTTCGGATAACATACAGGCAAGTAATCACAGAACTCCCAAATGGACTGCTTTACACATGCAATTAATTATGAAAGATGTTGCAGCTCAAGCCACCCTGGGATCTCTGAGATTTAAAGCAAGGGCTCACTACAGAAGGCAGCTCCACTAACACAACCAGCAGATTAAATATTATACTTAACACAGATGCTGCGCTGCTGTGATGCATCTCAAATCTGTTCTGCTAGCAACAGTCTTTACTCATCTTCTTTAATAACACAAATGCTTCTCCTTTTGCCTAAAGTAAAAGCTGGTATTTTTAAACACAGAGTGTGAAAGCTTGGGGGACAAAAAGAACTCTCACCTACAGAGATGTTCTTTTCACAAGATGCCCTCCATGCTGAAGGGGAAGAAAAATTTAATCAAAGTACAGTGCTTGTTCTTACTTTTCTTTCCCTGTGACACTGCCTCCACCCAGTGCTCCCACTCTGAAGTTCTTTCAGGATTCTCAGATTTTTCTGAAGTTAATTTTGTCACTAGGGAGCAGGTCTGAAGGCTCCTTACCATAAGACAAGGGATGGTAATAGTACCTCCAATTCACAACATAATGGCTTAACTTAGACTTGAAGGGGTTGTTTAGAAACTGTGCAAAGCGTTCAACACTGTCCCACACAACACCCTTGTCTCCAAATTGGAGAGACATCAATTTGATAAGTGGAGCACTCAGTGGATAAAGAACTGGTTGGATGGCCACACACAAAGAGTTGGGGTCAATGGCTCAGTGCCCAGCTGGAAGCCAGTGACGAGTGGTGTCCCTCAGGGATCAGTCTTAGGACCAGTCTTGTTTAACATCTCTGTCACTGACATGGACAGTGGGATTGAGTGCGCCCTCAGCAAGTTTGCTGATGACACCAAGCTGTGGGGTTTGGTGGATACACTGGAGAGAGGAAATGCCATCCAGAGGGACCTTGACACACTTGTGGGCTTGTGGGATGATGCCAACCTCATGAAGTTTAACCATGCCAAGTGCAAGGTCCTACACCTGGGTCGGAGCAATCCCAGGCACAGCTACAGGTTAGGCAAAGAGGAGAGATTCAGAGCAGCCCTGCGGAGAAGGACTTGTGGGTGGTGGTAGATGAGAACATGAACATGAGCCAACTTCAGTGTGCACTTGCAGCCCAGAAAGCCAACCGTATCCTGGGCTGCATCAAAAGGAGCGTGACCAGCAGGTCAAAGGAGGTGATCCTGCCCCTCTACTCTGCTCTCGTGAGATCTCACTTGGAGTATTGTGTGAAGTTCTGGTGTCCTCAACATAAAAATTTCATGGAACTGTTGGAACAAGTCCAGAGGAGGGCCACGAGGATGATCAGGGGACTGCAGCATCTCCCATACACAGACAGGCCGAGAGAGTTGGGGCTGTTTAGCCTGGAGAAGAGAACACTGTGTGGAGACCTCCTAGCAGCCTTCCAGTATCTGAAGGGGGCCTATAGGGATGCTGGGGAGGGACTCTTCAATGAGGGACTGTAGTGACGAGACAAGGGGTAATGGGTTCAAACTTAAACAGGAGAGGTTTAGATTGGATCTAAGGAAGAAATTATTTCTTGTTAGGGTGGTGAGATGCTGGAATGGGTTGGCCAGGGAGGTTGTGAGTGCTCCATCCCTGGCAGTGTTCAAGGCCAGGTTGGATGAAACCTTGGGTGGCATGGTTTAGTGTGAGGTGTCCCTGCTTATGGCAGGGGGGTTGGAACTAGATGATCTTAAGGTCCTTTCCATCCCTAACTATTCTATGATTCTATGATTCTACTTTGACCTATTGCTACCTGTGGGCCTGACCACACATTTTAAAAGATCTTCTATGTCTCTCAGTGAAATCAGATTTCATACTGAGCTGTTCAGAATACTTCTCTGTCAGTTCAATCCACCTCAGTCCCAAGGCTTACTGTCAGGAAAAGTAAGAGTCTAAGATCATTCTTGTTTACGATTTTAATACCTCATGCACAGCAAGATCAAACATATTTAAAATAAGTTAGAGCAACAAGGTGATTGTAGCTTTTTTGTGACCTTTCCAAACTCTCTCAGAAAGGCAAATACTCCACTCCGCTTGAGAGGTGCCTTTCTCCAAATGGACCCCTAAGATTTTCCAGCTTGCTGGACCAAAAGCTGCTAGTCAATTCCTAAGCCCATTACTATCGATAGTATTTCTGCCCAGAAGGAAAGGGAGGATTAGACCTAAGGCCTTTCCCCTTTTTCCATACTCAAAATGTTGCTACCGATTTAGGCTATTCAACAGACTTGATAGTGCTGGAAGGCAACTTTTAAGCTTTTTACATAGCTTAATTCACAGGCTGTTGTAGATCATACCCCAGCCTCCAGGTTTTTCTCATCCCTTCTGAGGGATTCGTGTCAAGCATTTGAAATGATAATGCAAGGGAAAATGAGGACTGGCTACTCAAATAAGGAGGAAAATATTTCATTGCAGCCTTCCTCTTTTCAAATGCTGGGGAAAAGGCTGCTCACAGCATGTCCCACTACAGTGACATGGAGGTTTCACCAAGGCAAACCATCTTTATCCTGCCAGAAGGTGTCAAAAACCCTTACGGTGAGGGAGAGATCTCTGTTCTGCAACACAATGGTGGCAGGATTCAGCTCTCATTAACAAATTCTTTAGGCACACCAAAACACTCAAACCAGACCTCAGTTTAAACATAAAGTGAGGAAACTGCATTCATATTTTCTGAGTGGAGAAATCACAGATTATAGATTTAATTTAAAAGAAGATAATGGTAATATACATATATATATATATTATTTTTTTATGACCCTGTAAGTGCATTAGTTACTATTGATATTCTTACAAAAAAATAAATACTTGCATCATTGTTGGGAAAATACATAACTATTGTTGCTCCGCCTTGTACTGCTGCTTAAATACTAATATTTAATTAACTGCTTAATATTACTTAATAATTAATAAAGGTGGCACTCAGACATTGAATTAGTCTGCATAAACTGCTGAAAACTACTTTTTATCCTTCTTTGTATGCTTTCTTTAAAAGCATGACTTCCCTCTTATGGAACCCTTTAGAATTTTTGTTGGAACAAAATATACTGATTTGAGCAGAGCCATTAGTTCTTTTAGCACCAATTCTCTCCACTGAAGCACATTAATACCAGACTCAGATGTGTCAGTGACCCGCGGGTCCATTAAGCCAATCTGCACTCTGACAAAACAGTTCCAAATAGTTCCAAAGGCACCATAAAGAAATCTTAACAATGAGGGTAATAAAACCCTGTCACAGTTTGCCCAAAGAGGTGGTGGATGCACCATGCCTGGATGCACTCAGGGCTAGGCTGAATGTGGCTCTCTGCAACCTGATCTAGCTGAAGATGTCCCTGCTCACTGCAGGGGGGTTGGGCCAAATGGACTTCGAAGGTCCCTTCCAACTCAAACTGTTCTATGATTCTATAAAATATCTTTTTGTGTAGAAGAGCTGAATCATATTTGGAGCTTTTCCTACATGAATTAGTTGCATACTTGAGACTTTATGACGCATCTTTTTTGTGTTTTTGAAAAGCTAAGGTACTATTTTGCAGTAAATATTAAAACAGAATTAAGAGATATTTTAGGTTGCTTGTTCAATGAGCAGTCTGAGCCCTAAGCCAATAATGGGAGAAAAATCCAAAGAGACAATATAGTAAAAGAGAGAGATGCGACTGTCCATGGAGACAAAGCTGACACTAACGTAAAGACCAAATTCCACACAGGAATTTGTTACTGAACAAGTGCTGAGATAACTAACTACAAAGGCAAGACAACAGTCAGGGACCGTTTAAGCAGACAAAGTGTGTAATTTAATTCTCATGTGAGCTCATTTTTCAAAAAGAGAACAATTTTACAGGTTTTAGTGTGGGGAAAACATCCATGGAGTATTTATGGGAAACATTCTTAACATCTCCTTTACATTGTCTTCCTTAAAGGACTGCACAGATGTAACTATTCTTTCAATTACCTTAACTTTTGAAACTCCTGGAAGACATTTTAATGAACATTTAAAATAGACTAGGCTGACAAATAGTTAAAGGCATAATTTAAGTGGGATTGTCTGTGCCATACTAGTGTTCCAGCTTCAGCCAGAGAGTTCAGTGGAAAGAATTCACATGAAAGCATGAAAAAATAAAGGGGAAAATATACTGAGCTTCCACAGTGTTTCCCATAAGCACTTTTCCATAGCCAATAGTCCTTAACTTAAACAGGGGAGGTTTATATTGGATATAAGGAAGAAATTCTTTCCTGTTAGGGTGGTGAGATGCTGGAATGGGTTGCCCTAGGAAGTTGTGAGTGCTCCATCCCTGGCAGTGTTCAAGGCCAGGTTGGATGAAGCCTTGGGTGGCACAGTGTAGTGTGAGGTGTCCCTGCTTATGGCAGGGGTGTTGGAACTAGATGATCTTAAGGTCCTTTCCAACCCTAACTATTCTATGATTCTATGATTCTGTATTTGCTTTACAATATTTCTACTAAAGTGAGAGTTTGCCATATTCATTTAACACAGGACACCTAAATGTTGAGTGCACTATTACAAAAATGACCATAAGGTAATCTGGGGGATTCACTTAAATAAAAGATGTCATTATTAAAGGTCAAGCTATTAATTTTTTAAACCCTAAAGGACTGCACTAATAGAAGATGAAAACTTTTTCCTTACTGAAATGGAAAATTAACGTTTTTTCCATGGTTTTTTAGAAGGACAGATACCTGACCTTTATTGTTTAAAATAGATCTAGGTAGCAGTGCATCAGGAAATAAGTGTGACCTGTGTCCTTCTGCCTCTTCTTATCTCATTGATGCTGTAAGAAAAATCTGTTAGGAGAACACAAAAGGAGAGTGATTCACACTGAAAACAAGAAATTTAACCATGTGTGCTTGCCCGTCAGCAAAAGAAATGAAATTAAAAAAAAAAAAAA
>NDXB01007115.1:0-18405 GCA_002631895.1 Agapornis roseicollis | reverse complement strand
AGAAAAAAAAAAAAAATTAAAAAAAAAAAAAAAAGGTTAAAATAAAATAAAAGCTTGATATTTTTTGTGCAAGATGTAGACCATTAAAAATTCAAGACATATTTATTTCAGCTGGCGGGCTGTTACACCAGTGAACAAAAGCGGGTGGAAGCAATGCACACAGACTTCCCTGTTAGGAGGTGCTGGTACAGTCTTGAAATTACACAGGGTAGAGAGGGCAACTGGGCTGTGACCATCTTCTGCTCTGCCTGAGCATTCTACCACTGGATAGAGGGAAATGTCATTACTGTTTCTGAAATGGTGCTTAAATCATGGTGCTCCATATAGGATTGAAGCATTTTGCATTTCTGCCAGACAAGGTATTTAATAGCCATAGACTGACAGTTCAATTGACAGTTCATAGCAACATAGCATTCAATAATGCCATCCTAAAAACAACCTTGGAAACAAGTTAAAGTTTTCAGGGGCAGACACAGCATGCAATACCACTGAAACATCTGTTTTCCACTGCTTCTGAGTCATTCAGGTGTCAGAAATGTTGACTGTCATAATGATGACATAACCCTCACAAAGTAACAAAATTTGTATCAATGTCTTGTCTATCATTGCCTAAAAAACCCTTTTATTATGTGCAGAAATAATCCTTTCAATCTGCCATCATCAGTGTTGGTATCATAAAGCTCATAAGAGAGCTCAGAAAAAGTGCCTGGCAGAATAAGCAAAAGTACTGTTATGTATCAGCTACTTCAGAAAGTCCACTGGTGACCTTAACAAATGGATTTTCTGACTGATGAATACCTAATTTCACAGCTCCATTTCATTCTTTATTACTTTTACTGGATTCTGGTAACATCCCTTGTTCATCACGAAAGGAAAGCAATTCCCTCCACCTCTCTTTGTCCTTGTCCTGTGGCAGTCATTACTGATGATGATGTGTCTGTAGGTCAAGACTTATCAGAAACTGGACACCTTAGTAACTTTCTCTAACACACTCAGAAAATGGAAGATAAAAATGGCATTATGAATTGCTGGCATGGCTCTGCAGTCTTTTGTGGATGATAGAGAGAATGAAGTGTTTGACAGCACCCAGTATGTGAATCTGCTAGAGTCCTAAATTCTCAGTTTAAGTGGAAAACATAAGGATATTAACACCAGGCAACTTTTCTACTGAACAGAAGGGGATTTGCCTATCTCTTTTCACAAGGGAAAAAATCCTCACATACTCAATTATGTGTCTAAAAACTTAGGTTAGGCCATATTTTAGAAGTTTAGCTAAATAAAGTCAGTTTCAAGTTACAGGAGGTTTGCAAGTTCAGCTGCTTCAACATCTCCTCATTGCATGTGCTTGCCCTTTTTCTTAGTGTAATATGTAAATAAAGCTATTTTATATGCATTTGGTTGCTAATCCTTTGCAGTCCTTACTGCATTTAATATCTATAATGCTAACATCCTTGTGAAGACAGACTTTATGATATTTTTTTGTTCTGCAAATGTTTATATGCTTTTTCCCCCTCATTTATCCTTTAATGATGGACAGTGGCAAAAGCAGGCACTCTAGGGTGATGTTTTTAAAATAGTCCAGTATTAATAAGTGCCTTCTGTCAAGATCACTGCTTCAGAGCTCAGCTGAAACTGCTAGGAGAGCACCTGAGCTCATTCATCCTGGAGCTAATATTTCACTGTTCCACCACCTTCTTTATCCAGGTAGGGCACTCTTTTCTTTTTCTGCGAACAAACTACCATGTCAAATAGTTCTTCTTGTCCAGCTGCTTTTGCTGCACACTGCTCCCACAAAAATCTCAGAGCATTTTAGAAAGGTGAATTTCCTAAGAAGAAAGGCTACAGATACAAGGCACTAACTCAGCCCATTAAAGCAAAGACTAGCTGACAGTCTAATTCCTTTACTTTCAAGAAAGCTGGATTTGTGAAAGCTACTCAACAACAAAAACAGAAATGAAAAGAAAATGAAAGTCAAGAAACCACAGAGCACCTTTCTTTTTCTAATCTGGTAGAGACAATTCTAAATGCCAGTAGATTGGACCATCACATTCACAAGCTTGAGACATTGTCAAACTTGGGCAATGAAGAGTCTAGAAATGACAAGATGAATGCACAGCAGAAATAAGGCATATGGAGTCTGACTCTCTTCACATTCCAGAATTTGAGATCCAGTGTGATCAGTCCTGCTAGTGGACATTTACTCTTGATTTATGGCACAGTGAATGGAAGCTGAGTCAACCTCAAACTGGGATTCCCCACAGAAATAATCTTGGACTGCACACCCTCAACACTGACAAGGGATGGAGGTCCTGTATTGAAAAACTGTTGACAGGTGGGCAACCACAGGGATGGGAAAAAGTTTAATCACTACTGCATTGCTGAATGTTAAGGCAGTGCATTATACCATTCGTAATTTCTGCCTTATGAGAGCTAGCACTCTTGGATGGGAGAGGAGGAAGGGTGACAAGTTTTTCTGTGGATGCTGAACTTTCCAACTTTCAATTTGGAGATACCTGGCTTGCTTTTGAATCAGCTCATCTTTATAATGTCTTCATTCAAGCCTTGTATAAAGTTTAGGTACTGTAATCAAGCAGCAAACAGGCTAAGTATGGCATCTGTCATAGTGAAAAACATACAGACCCTCTTTTTTGACTGCAACTTTTTAGATGGTTTCCATTCCTTCTGTGATCTAGGGTAAAAATCTAACAAGCCAAGCCTTTCTGGAGGAAAACACCAATTGTACCTCAAAGTCTGCAATTCTGTCAGAGTTGTCAACAGCTGCATTTTCTAGCAGAAATACCAATGTCTTTAAGGTCCATCTACTGTTCTACTTATGGTCTCCACAGACACTGATCTGCTAAAATGAAGCTCATGAATGGACTATTTTCAGGTGCACTTAGTACTGTCTTGACACTTTATGTCCCCCGCTGTTTCCACCATCTCAGAGAGAATGATTTGACCCTTCTCAGTGTATCCATCCGGGATGGATCTCTCCAAAAAGTACTTTGGTCTAAAGGAAATATGTCTCTGCAGTGATAGTGATGCATACGCTGATCGTCTGTACCACTGGTACTGACAAATCTGATTCAAAAAAATAAATACTTTATAGCATGAAATGACTAAGGGACCTTTTTAGTCTCAGGCTTCTTTACAACTATAATATGGCTTTATTCACTCTCACTAAGCACACACAGAGAATGGTAGAGTGAGTATTGTGCTAGAAGCAAGGTTGACAGTATCAACAGGGATTTTTTAACAGCTGCATTCAAGGGAATAGTGTATGAACTCACATCTGAGATTTTCCATTTTTTTTTTGTAACTCTTATCCAGTCACATTGGAACAGAAAATAACATGACAAATCCAGTCAGTGCAAATCTGTCTCAGCTGAAGGTCAGAAGATATGGAGGAGGTTTAGAAGTTTGCCCTGCAAAGTAAATCCAACCCATGACATAGTCTGTTCCTTTGAAAAAACAGTACCCTGAAGAACTGTTATCAAGCAGAGATACTCTTCTAATGGAAGACCTTACTGTTACATAAGCAGTTGATCTGAAGTTCATATGGATTAGTAGCAGTGCTAAAGCATCGAAGAACTGGCTCTGAGAGTTAATGACAGGAAGAAGCCAAAAACTCAAAAAGTACAAGTAATGCAAAAAAAGAAAAATCAAGGAGAAAACCTTAAGGAATTACTTGTATATACAGTGGCATGTCAAATTTTCTAAGAGTATTTTTCTGCTGTACTTTCTTCCCCTGTTTATATCAAATTTAAGTGGCCTCTCTGAGTTGGGTGCCTCACCACATTCACTACCTTGTATGATAAATTAGTCTACCTGACTATGGAATTTACAGTCCAGATGTCTCATTCAGCTTCAAGAGAAAGGCATGAAATTTAAACTACAAGTGCATAGATTCAGACTAAATATACGGAAGAGTTTTTCTTTTATGAGAGTGGTGAAACACTGGAACGGGTTGCCCAGGGAGGAAATGCACAGATGCTCCATCCCAGGAGACATTCAAGATCAGGTTAGGAGGAGCTCTGAGCAGCCTGATCTAGTTGAAAATGTTCTGCTCACTGTAGGGGGAATGGACCTTGACGTCATCTACCTGGACTCTGTCGACACTGTCTCACACGACATCCTTGTCTCTAAATTGGAGAGACATCAATTTGATAAGTGGAGCACTTGGTGGATAAAGAACTGGTTGGATGGCCGCACACAAAGAGTTGTGGTCAATGGCTCAGCGTCCGGCTGGAGGCCAGTGACGAGTGGTGTCCCTCAGGGATCAATCTTAGGACCAGTCTTGTTTAACATCTCTGTTGCTGACATGGACAGTGGGATTGAATGCACACTCAGCAAATTTGCCAATGACACCGAGCTGTGTGGTTCGGTGGATATGCTGGAGGGAGGGAATGCCATCCAGAGGGACCTTGACACACTTGTGAGCTTGTGGGCTGATGCCAACCTCATGAAGTTTAACCATGCCAAGTGCAAGGTCCTACACCTGGGTTGAAGCAATCCCAGGCACAGCTACAGGTTGAGCAAAGAGGAGATTCAGAGCAGCCCTGCAGAGAAGGACTTGGGGGTTGTGGTCAATGAGAACACGAACATGAGCTGACTGCAGTATGCGCTCGCAGCCCAGAAAGGCAACCGTATCCTGGGCTGCATCAAAAGGAGCGTGACCAGCAGGTCAAAGGAGGTGATCCTGCCCCTCTACTCTGCTCTCATGAGACCTCACTTGGAACATTGTGTGCAGTTCTGGTGTCCTCAACATAAAAAGTTCATGGAGCTGTTGGAACAAGTCCAGAGGAGGGCCACGAGGATGATCGGGAGACTGAAGCATCTCCCATATGAAGACAGGCTGAGAAAGTTGGGGGTGTAAGCTCCAGGGTTACAGGCTGAAAGCCTGGAGAAGAGAAGGCTGAATGGAGACCTCTAGCAGCCTTCCAGTATCTGAAAGGGGCCTATAGGGATGCTGGGGAGGGGCTCTTCATTAGGGACTGTAGTGACAGGACAAGGGGTAATGGGTTCAAACTTAAACAGGAGAGGTTTAGATTGGAGATAAGGAAGAAATTTCTTCCTGTTAGGGTGGTGAGATGCTGGAATGGGTTGGCCAGGGAGGTTGTGAGTGCTCCATCCCTGGCAGTGTTCAAGGCCATGTTGGACAAAGCCTTGGGTGGCATGGTTTAGTGTGAGGTGTCCCTGCTTATGGCAGGGGGGTTGGAACTAGATGATGTTAAGGTCCTTCCAACCCTAACTATTCTATGATTCTATGGTCTGAAACTGCTACTGAACTGTGACTCTCAACAGCTCATTGAATGCTGTTCTAACTGCATCCTCATTCACTTTCTTGGGGAAGGTGTTCTTTATAAGTTTAACATGCACATACCGGTTCTACGTGCTGGTTCACACAGTTTAATATATATGTAAAAATCAGTGGGCATTGGAATAGGTAGCTTGAAATAACTTGACGTAACCTTGATGACCTGAGTGGTTTTAAAATGGGATAAATTAATTAAATCTTCAGAAGAATCAAATTCAACTACTTATTTTTTAAGCATCTGCTCAGATCACAATAAGGATAGCCAAGAAGTTCCTGAACACTCAGATTCCTATAGCTTTATTTTTTTAAAAAAACCTAACCCACCAAAAACCAATCAAAACCCAAAAAACCCCAAATTTTTTATTTCCCAACTGCTGCCTCTGCTGCTCCTCAGTGTATTCGGGAGCTATGACTTCTAATATGTAGAGTACAGCTGTGAGGGACTCTGTCCCTAGGCAGCACTCAGTTATCTAATAGGTTCTGTATATGCTGTCTTCTACACATAGGTGTAGGTATGGCACTACAGCCACCTCATTAACTTTGCTGCATTCTGGCATCAGTTCAAAGCACACTAAGACCTAAGACCTTTTAAAAGCTAAGCAAATCATAGTGCCAGTGGAACAGTAAGTAAATACATACGTAGGCACTTCAGCATGAGTGACCTGCATTAGAGCACATGCAGTGCCTGCTGAATTCAACATGACTAATCTTAAGAAATTAGGTTACAAATTCTTAGGAAAAAATGAAGCCCCATTCTTCTAGGCTTCTAAAACATAGTCCAAGTCTAACAAATGCTTTGCAGATTTCACTCTGGGTCAGAAGCTTTGGATACAAACACAGGTGTAACTGCTGCACAACCATCCTTATTAGGTATTCATCACTGCCTTAAACTGGTATATTCTTAAAGGCAACTGGGGTCTCTTTGCTGTTATTCCTTTTTCTTTGTTGTTGTTGTTTGTGATTTTAATTTTAGTTTGTTTATTTAATAAATTTTGTGAGGGTTTTTTTTTCTAAAAAAAATTCTCCATAGTTTGGTTACAGATTTTGTCATGATTTCTGCATTTTCATACAGTCTTTCTTCCTTACTCCTCCTTTCAGAGTTGATTTCCCCCAATACTGAGAGCAGTCTTTGTAACATTTACCTTTTCCACAGGTGAGAAGTACCGAAGCATCATTCCTTAAAGTCACTGGCTTGATGTATTGTGAAAGTACATTGAGCATTGCTTTTGACTGCTTTCAGCCACTGCATTTCATTGATGAGAAATGTGGTACTCTTGAATGCAAAAGGAGACCTACTTTTCCCTTTCCTTTTGTCTGTAAATGAAGTGCTTGCAGCAAGGATACAATGACTTTATAACGTGATATGTTGTTGTCATTGTTTAGATAACTAATGCCACGCTGGGGTGAAAGAGAGGGCCCAAGGTTTGGCTGCATTCAAAATTGTTTCGCAATTGATAAACATTCACAACATGAAAAAAAGCAAATAAATAAAATCTGTGCAAATGATTAATGCTCTTCACTGAGTTAGCGACTTCTCCAAAGAACAAGAGCTGGTGTTGTGGTTTAAACCCAGTTTCTACTCCCCCTCCCCTTCTTTCTCTCTTCCCTGCCCCCCCCTTCCCCCCTTTCCTGTTCCTGGAGGAATGGGGAGAAATCAAAGGAATGTAGCTCCCACGGGTTGAGATAAGAACAGTTTAGTAACTAAGGTATAACACAAATCACTGCTGCTACCACCAATAATAATAATGATAAGAAAGTAACAAGGGAAGAGAGTATGATACCACCCGCCAAAAACAAGCCCAACCGGGAAGTGTGTGCCCTTCCGGGTAACTCCCCATTACCTTCCTGGGCATGACGTGCTGTGGTATGGAATACCTCTTTGGCCAGCCTGGGTCAGGTGTCCTGTCTCTGCTTCCTCCCGGCCTCCCCTCCTCCCTGGCAGAGCACAAGACTCAGAAAGTCCTTGGTCAGAGTAAACATTACTTAGCGACACTAAAAACAGTTGTGTTATCAGCTCTGTTTGCAGGCTGAAAGTCAAAATACAGATCTGCACCAGCTACTAAGAAGGAGAAAAAATTGACTGCTGCGGCTAAACCCAGGACAGCTGGAAAGAAGCACTTTGTAAGGGATGCAAATATGTGTTGAGTGCATGGAGGGAATCAAAGCACCTAGGATGTCATATGGCACTGAGATTCAGAGCTTCTGAAGCCATAACTGCCAAAACTACAGCACTTGGAGTGAGTGCTCTTCAGAGAAACACAATTCTGTCAGCATCAGCACTTTCCACTGAGAAAAGGTTGAAGGTTCACAGCAAAGCTTAAAAAAGAGGCCATTTTGCTCTCAGACGCTTGAAGCTGCTGTGCTACTCGGCTATGACATGCCCGTTGAGACAAAAAGAGCCCCAGAAGTTCTGCGAAGCCGAGTACTGACAAACAGTGCCTGACTGTATCATTACAAGTGGTACTGTGAAGGACTTTCAAAAAGCCACTGGGTTTAAAATGCTGCTGAATGTTACCATGACCCTTGCAAAACTGGCCTGAAATTCACAGTTGATCAAGGATGGCATTTTAGGAACAATGAACTCTTTCAGCCTGAAAGTAATTGTTGGAGAAGCAATAACCTTGGATATCTACAGTTTCAGGCCTCAGTGCACAATTTAAACAGTTGCAAACCCACATAACAGTCCCTTTCTGTCCCGAATCTTCACCATCATTTCTCTTTACTTTTCCTATCTTATAAATCTGATACAGGCACTGCTGTTACTGAAGTAAAACACTGCCCTGCAGTATCCACTTGAACTGGCAGAGCAAGAGATGACACTTCATAAAGTGCTGGGAAAGTGCAGCCTTACATGAGATCTTCTCTTAAGACCATCAAGAGGACTAGACCAAGAACTAGCTTCCAAAGAGCTGTTTAAGTTTGTGGGGTTTTTATACATAAAAGAAATAAGGTTTGCAGTATTTTTCACAACCCTTTTACATTGCCCTGTGAACAGGGGGAGTAGAGAGCAATATTCTTACACTGGCATGAGCGATTACCTTCCAAAGGGCTTGCAGGACTCAGCTTTATGATCCATGAAATCCATGAAGCTCCAAGGGAAGTCTGTGTCCACAGGGAACTTCAGTTGATCTGGAAGCTATTTATCAACTTCATTCATCATCTTGGATTTACATAGACAGTGGAGTAAAGGATGGCTCAGAAATAAGAAGGACTGAAAAAGAGTCATAATTTTGTTGGACTGAATTATCACTAAATTGAATAAATATTTAAATGCGAGAAATCATATTGCAGCCACACACATTAGATGTTTATAGTCAAGTGCTGACCTTATATTCACACCATTTTTCTTCTTCTGTTTTCCATTGTAGGTTATTTGATGGTGTTATTTTCAATTCACTTCCTATGGTTCTTTTTCGCTCTTCATAAATTGCCAGACTAATGGGACAATTCTTCAGCAATTACACTGAAATAAGCACAACAATGCCCTGGTTATGTTTCATATTTCAATACATAGGAGCACTGCATGCCATCTTTTCCGTTGAATTTCCAGTATATTAAACTTTAATAAAGATATTACTCAATGTTAGGTAAGACTACTGACACCAGTGAATTCCTGTTTAATTTTTCAGTCTACAGTTTGCATCAGTGCATCATTCAGTGAGGCCATATGAGATCTAACTCACAGAGGAAGTAGAATGCTGGCAACCAGTAAGTTCAAGCCATTCCTTCTGTTTCCTAATTCTGTGACTGCCTAGTTGCAAAGCTTTACAGTAGGAACAAGAATCCGTGACTTTCAGTCATTGCTGAGTACCCCAAAAGTAGTGAACGGAGGTCCTGCTGGCATCTTTCTGCAGCTATACTTTATAGTGCACAGCACCCATCACAGTTTTTCAGAAGTGATAGAATAAATTTTTGCAGCTGTACTTCCTTTAGAAATCTGATGTTGTTTTTATTTCTGTACATAAAGAACAAAGCCTTCTGGTCTTATATGTTGTAGTTCTTGTAAGACCCTAGGCAAATTGTCTGGCACTAGCAGCTAAGAACATAAAACCACATGTTTCCTTTAGGTATGTAAGAGAACTGAGGTTCAGTCATTCCTTTAGAAATGGAAGAGAGAGGGGCATCCAACTTTCTTTTACAGTTTAGTAAACCTCTTCCACAAAACATATGCTTTCTTCTGAAAAGCCTGTTTCACTATATATATATATCCTATGGAAAGAACTGCCTTAATAAAGCAGTATCCTTTATTCAGAGACAAAATCTTGAAAATGTCAGTCACATTGAGAGAAGTTCTGATTTAATTTTCTTAAAATATTTGGCTTTATTCCTTGCCTTCAACCATTTCTTATCACCGAGCTAGAAGTGGAGGTGATAAACAAACAGGGAGAGGAGATAACTGAGGTAAGAATGAAATTGCTTCTGAATCTCCATCAATGTTGTATAAAATCTATTGATTTATACTGCAAGATGCTTGAGATGAGAACAGATTCCCCCCTTGTACAATGTTGTAAAATGTTGAATAAACTGTTCAGAGGCACCTAGAAATGAAATAGCACCTAGTACAACTGTGCTGGCCTAAACTGAGTATTCCTGTTTACGGGCAGTTATTTACATGGGTGACTCCAGCTAACTTACTCAGAATTCTGGAGCAATGAGTTGTCTGCTCATGGAGACAAATAAGCTGGTCTACTACAGCTAAAGTTTGCTCTCTCTCTCTTGGTTTCACCAGTTGTATCTGTTGGAGAGTACTTATGCCTTTGACTTAAAATTATAGAATCATAGAATAGTTAGGGTTGGAGAGGAACTTAAGATCATCTAGTTCCAACCCCCCTGCCATAAGCAGGGACACCTCACACTAAACCATGCCACACAAGGCTTCATCCAACCTGGCCTTGAACACTGACAGGGATGGAGCACTCACAACATCCCTGGCCAACCCATTCCAGCATCTCACCACCCTAACAGGAAGAAATTTCTTCCTTATATCCAAACCAAATCTCCCCTGTTTAAGTTTGAACCCATTACCCCTTGTCCTGTCACTACAGTCCCTAATGAAGAGCCCCTCCCCAGCATCCCTATAGGCCCCTTTCAGATACTGGAAGGCTGCTAGAGGTCTCCACACAGTGTTCTCTTCTCCAGGCTAAACAGCCCCAACTTTCTCAGCCTGTCTTCATATGGGAGATGCTCCAGTCTCCCGATCATCCTCGTAGCCCTCCTCAGGACTTGTTCCAACAGTTCCATGTCCTTTTTATGTTGAGGACACCAGAACTGCACACAATGTTCCAAGTGAGGTCTCATGAGAGCAGAGTAGAGGGGCAGGATCACCTCCTTTGACCTGCTGGTCACGCTCCTTTTGATGCAGCCCAGGATACGGTTGCCTTTCTGGGCTGCGAGCGCATACTGCAGTCAGCTCATGTTCGTGTTCTCATTGACCACAACCCCCAAGTCCTTCTCTGCAGGGCTGCTCTGAATCTCCTCTTTGCTCAACCTGTAGCTGTGCCTGGGATTGCTCCGACACAGGTGTAGGACCTTGCACTTGGCATGGTTAAACTTCAAATTGATGTCTCTCCAATTTACAGGCAAGGATGTTGTGTGGGACAGTGTCGAACGCTTTGCACAAGTCCAGGTAGATGATGTCAACTGCTCTACCCCTGTCCATCAGTTCTGTAGCCCCATTGTAGAAGGCCACCAAATTGGTCAGGCAGGATTTCCCCTTAGTGAAGCCA
The DNA here is from genome assembly GCA_002631895.1 of Agapornis roseicollis. Classification (NCBI taxonomy): domain Eukaryota; kingdom Metazoa; phylum Chordata; class Aves; order Psittaciformes; family Psittacidae; genus Agapornis; species Agapornis roseicollis. Next base: position 7,362 of record NDXB01007115.1, on the reverse strand, counting down.
TGCTGGATGCCATCAAGCACCTCGTTGTTTTTCATGTGCCTTAGCATGCCTGCCAGCAGAATCTGCTCCAAGATTTTGCAAGGCACAGAGGTGAGACTGACTGGTCTGTAATTCCCCAGGTCATCCATTTTCACCTTCTTGGAAATGGGAGTTATATTTCCCCTTTTCCAGTTGTCGGGAGCTTCCCCTGATTGCCATGATCTCTCAAATATGATGGCCAGGGGCTTAGCAACTTCACTTGTCAGCTCCTTCAGGACCCACGGATGGATTTCATTAGGTCCCATGGACTTGTGCACGTAATCCTCTGACTGCAGCTTCAAGAAACCTCCAGAGTAATGAGATCTGTGTGGAGCTGGCAACAATGAGAAGCTCATACAAAAAGGTAAAAATGAGATTAAAACAATTTTATTCAAAAGCTTTAATTAATATGTGAGATGGAGATGCCTCCCTTTATATCTTTTTAGTTTCTTTCTTGCCTTCCTTCTTTATTTATTTTTTAAACTCAGAAATAGAAAGAATCCTTTAGAGGATAGAGGATAGAGTTTAGAGGCTGAGAGGCACCTGAATTCACTAATCACCTGAGGGAGTGTTTTAGAGAGGGATGGATATACTAGAAAGCAAAACTGTTGCTTCTATTTGCCACTTCCTGTAGCAGCAATACAAGAAGCTATAAGTCAAAAATGAACAAAAAGATACATTTCTTATGTTACACATTATTCCTTTACAGATGAGATGATAAGAGCTACAGAGGATTCTGATAGAATATATATATCACTAATATAGATTTATATTCTTATTACTGGTAAAGACATACCATTGTTGGACAACTCAACAGGGTTAAAGAGGGGGAGATAACAGAAAAAGGACTAGGTGACATGGAGCATCATATACGGATAATAATTCAGAAGTATTCCTGTTACTCAGAATAAAGAATTCCTGGAATACAAAATATTATTTACTACAGACGTATTCCCCATTAGACTAGAAGTGTCTTCTGAACTGAGAGCACTAACTCATACATAAGGAGATTCATCATATTTCCAAGTAAATATCAAGCAATGGTGGGTGACCTATATTTATGAAATTTATGTTGGCATAGTCTAATGTACAGAGAAAACAGCTTCATATTTTACCCAAATCTGTGTACTGCAAGAAAGGGCATTCATCCCAGACTTTCCAAGATAGCAACATGTTTAAACATGTTGCTCCCTCCTTTTCTCTTTGTATTTATTAACCACATGGCACATTAATGGTGTCTATAGGAGACCGGTGAGCTAAATAGGTGAATGAGAAGCAGGTTTCCAGCCACCAGTTAATGTTCTTTTTATGCTCAATGGAAAATCAGAGTTGATAAGACAGAGCAAAGGCACCAGTTAAATCCTAGCTGAAAATGAGAGGCCAAAGGGCACAGCTGCATACTGGTGACCTCCAGGTGGACTTGGCCAATATTTGTGATGTCACACAAGCATGAAGCACTGTCTTCTTTATTGGACAGACAGGAGGATTTATGGAACCCTTTATCCAACATATGTGCAGCTGACCTGCAAAACACAAATATTTATCTTACTAACTACACAATGCCTATCTGACACATGGGGAACAAAGCTGTTCAGAAAGCATTAATTCTTTTTGCTGCCCTCACCTGCCCACCCGACCCTTGGCTCTGGGAGCAGAGCTCCTGATGGGCACCCACCACAGCTGGTGGGAAAGGCACGGGCTTTGCCCTGGAACTGGCAGCCCTGCTCACTTGCAGCAGCACCCACCAGCTGCCATGCACAAAACCAAAGACCATGATCATATTCCATTTGCAAAAAACGTGTATTATTTCAGTAAGATAGGAGGGGTTTTTCCTGGTTTCTATGCTGTGGTTACCTCAAAGGGAGATGGGAAAGGTTCTGTTTATTTCATAGACCAGAATAATAGAATGGTTTGAGTTGGAAAGGATGTTACGATCATCTTGTTACAACCCCCCTGCCACAGGCAAGGACACCTCACACTAGAGCAGGGTGCTCAGGGATCTGTGCAGCCTGGCCTTGAGCACTGCCAGGGATGGAGCATTCACAGCTTCTTTGGGCAACCTGTTCCAGTGCCTCACCACCCTCACAGTAAAGAAATTCTTCCTTATATCCAGACCAAATCTCCCCTGATTAAGTTTGAAGCCCTTACCCCTTGTCCTATCACTAAAATCCCTGATGAAGAATCCTTCTACAGAATTCTTATAGGCCCCCTTCAGATACTGGAAGGCTGCTATGAGGTCTCCATGTAACCTTCTCTTCTCCAGGCTAAACAGCCACAATTTTCCCAGCCTGTGTTCATATGAGAAGTACTCCAGACCCTGATCATTCTCGTGGCCCTCCTCTGGACCATGTCCTTTTGATGTTGAGAACTCCAGAACTGCACACAATACTCCAAGTGAGGTCTCACAAGAGCAGAGTAGAGGGGCAGGATCACCTCCTTCGACCTGCTGACCACGGTCCTTTTGATGCAGCCCAGGATACGGTTGCCTTTCTGGGCTGCAAGCGCACACTGAAGCCAGCTGATGTTCATTTTCTCATCGATCAACACCCCCAAGTCCTTCTCCACAGACCTGCTCTGATTTTCTTCTCTGCCCAACCCGTAGCTGTGCCTGGGATTGCTCCAACCCAGATGTAGGACCTTGCACTTGGCATGGTTAAACTTCATGAGGTTTGGAAAGTTTCTTGGAGAACACTATTGATTGCCCTTGTTCAATTCCTCCTGGTGAGCATAGGCAGATTTTCTCCAGCACTGTTCAGTATCTCCCCCAAGACTGTTAACTTTTCCAGGCGCACACATACATATATGGATTTATTTTATCTTAAATTTATCAGACGCCTTTTAGTTCTCATGGGAAAAAATTCTCCACTAACTACAGATAGACATGAATAACAGTTTTGGGATGCCTGGTATATTTTAAAACACAAGTTGAATTTTTTGCCTGTAATTGTAAGAGCCATAGGAAACCAAGTAGAAGAAACCTGTGAAGGAGATTAACCTTGCACTTGGGCACCTATTTCTTTTGTTTATTGTGTAACGTACCTGAGTAATGTGCAGTGAATTTTCTATCTATTACATTATCTGTGACAGTTAATGTTTTCTCTAGAAGTGTGAACAAGGCTAGCTTGAATTTTATTTCCACCAAGGTTTTGACAAAAATCACCAGTTTGTTGGTACCCGGGTCTTTCAAATTTCAAGCATTCTGGGTTTAAAGCAAATATTACTAGGCCTAAGTGAACCCTGAGACAACTCTAGTTTGATTGCCTCAGAGTAAGGGATCTAATGCTTCCAGGCTCCAGATTCTCAGGCCAATGCAACACAAGCCCCTCTGTAGCTCCAGCTATAAAGGAAAAAGTCTGTAACTTGTCACTAAAAAGAGGATAAAAGCCATAGGTTTAAAAAAGCAACACTGTTTTTAAAGATTCAGTTTCAACTATAATTCAGGTTTTGTATACAAATAAAAATATGTTTTTATATTTTCGTATTTCTTGTCATATGCTTAGTCATATGGTGTCAAAGGGAGCAGAAGACTAAGTGGATATTAAGTTTCTCCATAAACATAAATTTCCAGAACATGAACTGATGTAGAATTGGTTTTTAATGAAAGGACATGTAAGGTTAATTTACCATGCAAGACTACTCTCTCTTCAAATAAAACAATAAAATCTTACTTGTACACTTCAAGATACTCGCTGCCCACATGAAAAGATGCCGAAAGTTTCTCTCTGAACATGTGATTAGAGGAAAACATTGGAAGTTCAGTTTTCACAAGTGTCTGCTAAACTGTATAACACAAAGATACACAGGGAATATTTGCTTATAAAGGGCAAGAAAGCATGGATGCTACCTGTTGTTCCTTCCATACAATGCAAGCATGTAGGGAAGAAGTCTTCTGTGTATTTAAAGCATTAGTAATCATAGAATCATAGAATGGTGAGGTTTGGAAAGGACCTTAAAGATCATCAACTTCCCTGCCATGGGCCAGGACACCTTCCACTAAACCAGGTTGCTCAAGGCTCTGTCCAGCCTGGCCTTGAACACTGCCAGAGCTGGAGCATTCATAGCTACCTTGGGCAACCTGTGCCAGCATCCCACCAGTCTCCTACATTTTATTGAGTAACTTTTTACTGGGAAAAAAACCAAACCAAACCAAGCCAAAACAAAACAAAGCCAACAGCAAACAAAAAATCCAAAACAAGCTCATTGATTCAAAAGCAAACATATCATAAAAAACTTCTCAAAGTTTCTGTTGTAACAGTCAAATGGCTAGAGAGGGGAAAAAAAATCTAATAACCTCTCATATTATTTCTGTGTAGCATCACTCTTCCATAGTCTACCAATGTTAGTCATGAACCTTAATTAATTTTAGTTACTGACACTTTGAAGGATAGCTTAACACTCTGTATCCCCAATTTCCTCATCACGTTATTATTTCTTCCAATCATCCTTTAATTTCGAGCTGCCCTTAGGACTACTTAATAATTAAAAAGGTTTAACAGATACAAACATGGTGTTCCTTTACAACCAGACAAAGCCAATTTAAAAGTTACAAACTTTCTTTTGCGTGCAACTTTCCTGCTTCTTCACACCTTAGATGGAATGTTGCAGGGGAGAGATCTGTCACTGCTGTCTAGGAACCTCAAACTCAAGAAACCCAAATTCCCAAAATGTGAACAATTTCAGTCAACTGGTAGAAATAGCAAGAGACAGGGGAAGAAATTAATTTCTCCTGCCTCAGTCTGAATCCTCATGGTTACATTCTGAGATACACCCCTCTGAGTTACATTCCTCAGAACAGCAGGATGATGGAGGAATGCCAGGGATGCAAGGACAGGCAAGTCCCTTGAGCATCAGGGCAGAATTAGGGCAATGTTCTTAACTCTCCAGAGGATGTATATGCTGTCTTAGCTATAGTTAAGCTCATGTGAAGTTATTTTTCCTTTCCTTCTCATCCTCCAAAAAATTAGACAAAGTGATTTTTCACTGTCATCTGCGTATAGTTTTTCTTGTGTCACAAAACTGAGAGTGTGAATGAGTAGACTACACATCCTAGAAAGAAATGTGGTCAAACATGAAATAATACAGTTTGAAAATGCAGCTGCAATACCTTACTGCAACTTTAATACCTCTATGTGCCTGGTTTTCCAGCCAGACTGCCTCTTCCGTGATTCACATGACTCCCAGGATAGCTCCTGGTCTGCAGGAGAGATGTAGATGAACTGAGAGCATAAATGCAGAGAGAAACAAAAGAGCACACGATGGAGCAAAATTAAATCCCACAAGATCCCAGGCAAGTGCATCCAACAGGAATATTTCATCTTTTAATCTAAAATAGTTTAGCTTTGGGACATTTCTTTTTAAACAATAACAGATTTCTGAGCTAATGCTTTTCATTATGCGCATCCTTTCATTAAATTTTGTTTTTTCCTTTTACAAAACAACATTTTAATGAAAAATGTTCCAGTACCCTTAGTTTGCACCTCTGTAGGGAATCCATGGACACCTTCCCACCTTTGCGTGACTGAATGCTGTTTGGATACAATGGGGAAATCAGGACTAAAAAATATTTTTTTTTCCCTCTGAAAGTCTCTGTGCAAACTACATGTATTATTACAGCCATCTGTTCCTAGTGTGTACTCAGTAGTAGAATCTATTTGCTTTACTGGCTGAAATACACTTTTATTACCTTTACTACTTCTTTTTAACACTGCAGAGTCCATTGTGTAGCAGAGGAGTGATATGTTTTTAATCCATCTTGCACACCACAAACAGAATTGCTAAGGCCTGGATAAGTGTGTTACCATTAGTAAACTGTGAATATGAAAGGATATGTCTTGGCTTTTATCTTCTCACACTATGTTTATAAGGCTGCCTGATAGAAGAAAAAGAATTGTTTTATTTAGAAATTGAGCAGATGAGGTTTCTCATTACTGGAAATTATCACCAAATCCCCACAAGACCATTTTTGCAGAGTCATTTTTCTTGGAGTTGAACTTTAAAAGGCGTCAGGGACTGAGCAGTATGCTACTAACAGAAGATCTTTTCAGTTTGGAATTGAGACTCAGGGGTTTGATGTTGAGGTGTTTGTAGGAGTTTCCACATGTATGGTCTGTTGAGCATTAAGTCTGCTTTATTATTCTTGGGCAATAAACACTGTCTATTTGGGTTTTTTTTTTTGTTAAAAACTTTTTTTTTTCTACTGAAGAAGTGACAGAAGTTTTTATATAGCTTGCTTTAACTTCCATTCAGGAACAGAAAGACATAAATGTGACAATAGTAGTGTTAACCATCAGCTTGGCCCGAAACTTGACAGAACTAAATGAATATTTGTTACTTTCACCTGATGTGTAGCTGAACATCTGTATCAAAATTAATGCAGAAAATTGCATGCTTACTCAAGCAGGGATATAAAAACAAAACTAACATTCTTTGTTACTGCATTTTAAACAAACATAAAGTTATAATGTGTCAGCACATTGATATTTCCATCTTCCATCTGGCAGAGCAAGTTGATCGATGGGCAATAAAGGTATCATCACCCAGAAAAAGCTAATGAATCATTCTTCAAACAAGACCCTTTATCATTCATACCAACAAATACACATATCCACATAAAGCTGTATACGATCAGCTGTCTCATAAAACATGTAGCCTCAATGCTACTGGTGAATTTTGCTTTGAACAGTTTGCTTTGCCTCAATTTTCATTCACATTATTTCCACATTAAAAATATCATTTGGATGGCAGTGACTTTACAAATACCTCAGCAAAATCATTTAGTTCAGAACATCCCAACCTTTCAAGAGCTTATCAGGTCTCCCTTGTCATTTGAGTATATTTCAGTCCAAAGGATTTTTGGCCATGTTATGCAATTAAAATCCAAGTGCTTTCCTGCATCAAAAAACATATCATTTCTATTCACATTTCCTCTTTATTTTTTTCTTGCTAACGACAAAGTTGTCAATCAGCTGGTCTGTTGTCCTGGGTTCAGCAGTAGCAGTCAGGTTTTCTCCTTCTTAGTAGCTGGTGCAGATCTGTATTTTGACTTTCAGCCTGCAAACAGAGCTGATAACACAACTGTTTTTAGTTGCCGCTAAGTACTGATTATTCTGACCAAGGACTTTCTGAGTCTCATGCTCTGCCAGGGAGGAGGGGAGGCCGGGGGGAGGCACAGACAGGACACCTGACCCAGGCTGGCCAAGGAGGTATTCCATACCACAGCACATCATGCCCAGGAAGGTAATGGGGGTTACCCGGAAGGGCACACACTTCCCGGTTGGGCTCGTTTTTGGCGGGTGGTATCATACTCTCTTCCCTTGTTACTTTCTTATCATTATTATTATTGGT
>NDXB01007114.1:83164-100131 GCA_002631895.1 Agapornis roseicollis | reverse complement strand
GGGGGGAGGGGGGGGGGGGGGGGGCAAGAAGGAGGGGTTGAGTGGGTGAGCGTGCTGCCTGGCTGGGTTCAAACTACAACAGTGTGTTTGTTTGTTTTAATGAAACCTGGTAGGCTTTCAGTCAGCTTCTTTGTTTTTAAACTTGCTTGGAAATGATCAGTGAATTCAGAAGTTAGTATGAATGTGTCCATAAAGTGTAAGCATACGTAAGCCTAATTTCCATGGTAAACCCAGTGTTGAAAATACCATGGATTGTCCTTGGGGAAATGAAGGATGTTTTCTGTGTAGTTGCCTATTCTGGAGAGGGGGATCTCTGACTGTGTTTATTTGTAGTTCTTTGGCAAATAAGATCAAATTGAATTCTTGTCTGGAGAGGGAAAAGTCTGGACTCCGTAATGTGTGTGTTTTCTCTTGGATGGAAGCTGAAAGCATGTGTGTCTTTTTCAGTGATTCTCCCTGTCTCCCTAGTGGGTAAGGATTTAAGAAAGCTTAGATAATGCTGTTAATGTCTCAGAAGGCTTGTTTTCCCAATTTTATTTTTTTTCTAAACATGTGCCTCTCCTAATATTTCAATAAAAATTATTGTTGTCTATATTAAAAACAATTATTGTTGCTGTGTTTAGCTCACAGATTTGTAATACACATTCCATATTTAATTACTAGAGGGGAAAAATGTGAAGCATGTATTACTTCCATCAGTCTCTCAGTTATCAAAATGTGGTGTCTCTGTAATGAAGGATATGCTTCATATGTCATTCACACTGGAACATGTTAATACTTAGAATGGCAGTTAAAATGAGGCCCAGAAAGCAGATTTTTATTCACTTCTGGGTTTAGTAAAAACTACTTTTCCCTGCTGCTTACATTTCCTGTCTACAATGGAAATGACATTTCCATATGTCTGTGAGGTGAGAGAGCTTGGTTGGTTGTAGTGGTCATACACGTTTATGAGTACCTAAATATTATCTAAATTGTTTAGCAAAACCAGGAGCAGGCTCATCTTCTTTCTGACTCTTCAAATTATTTTAGATTTTGTCAGTACAATCTGAAACCCATCTGGGCTTTTCATATCTCTGAATAACTTGGGTTTTAGGATAATTTGGCCTTCAGAGGATTCATCTAGTGACTGCTCAGAATGAAAATTTCTACCAACAGATCTTCAATATTACCTTTGTGTCCAAGGACATAGTATTTCTGGTGAACTCAGAATCTCTGTTCTGGAGCCAAATATTTTGACCTAAAATGGGATGGATGGGAAAGAGGGAAGTAGAGGAGTTAATATTTTATTTATTTATTTTTTTTTTCTTTTACACCCTCTCCCCTTGGTCTGCAGTCTCAAGAATGAAATTCTATTTAGCCTTATATTGGAGCCTATACTTTATGTATATTATGTTAATTGTGGGCCTGTCTTCCCAAAATATACAGCACTTCTCTTTACACTGCATGTATTAATTGCTAGGTTGGTTTCTGTCCTGTAGAATCAATGGCTGAGTTTTCCCACTTGGCATCTCTGGTGTTATTCTGTCCTTTGGCAGAAAATACATATGGTATAACTGTATCCATGTTCTGTTGATTCTTGGCATGATTTGTTAAATTGTTTGTCCTCATTGATTTTCCATTCTCTCTTACCATTTTTTTTTTTTATAGCCCTTTTAGGGTCTCCGGCTGGTGGAATTCAAAATTCCATTGGTTCTGTTGGCACAGGCCAGCAGAATACTCCATCACTAAGTAATCCTAATCCAATTGACCCCAGCTCCATGCAACGAGCCTATGCTGCTCTTGGACTGCCATATGGCAACCAGCCTCAAACACAGTTGCAGCCCCAGGTACAAGGCCAACAGCCAGCACAGCCTCAGGCTCACCAGCAAATGAGGACCATTAATGCATTGGGTAGGTGGAAAAAATACCAGGAAACTAAGGTGTTAAAATAAACAGAACTGTTCAATTTTTAGCATAGTCTGTTTCACTTGATTACTGTACTATTTATAAGCACTACCATTCATTTACATTTGAATTTTAGAAAGCTGCTGCCAAATAGGAGTAGTTTTAGTTTTTTTTAAAATACAGTCCATAGTGTGGTGTTGTCTGAGGTGGTAAGGCAGAATTGCAGAAGGACTCTGGTTTAACAGGTATTTCACCTATTTAGTAGACAATTCTGTCTCAGAAGCTAATTTTTTTTCTGCCCGATGCCTGGAATTTNCATTCATTTACATTTGAATTTTAGAAAGCTGCTGCCAAATAGGAGTAGTTTTAGTTTTTTTTAAAATACAGTCCATAGTGTGGTGTTGTCTGAGGTGGTAAGGCAGAATTGCAGAAGGACTCTGGTTTAACAGGTATTTCACCTATTTAGTAGACAATTCTGTCTCAGAAGCTAATTTTTTTTCTGCCCGATGCCTGGAATTTTGTGAAGGGGGCCTATAGGGATGCTGGGGAGGGACTCTTCATTAGGGACTGTAGTGACAGGACAAGGGGTAACGGGTTAAAACTTAAACAGGGGAGGTTTAGATTGGATATAAGGAAGAAATTCTTTCCTGTTAGGGAGGTGAAGCACTGGAATGGGCTGCCCAAGGAAGTTGTGAATGCTCCATCCCTGGCAGTTGTTCAAGGCCAGATTGGATGAAGCCTTGGGTGGCAGTTTAGTGTGAGGTGTCCCTGCTTCTGGCAGGGGGTTTGAAACTAGATGGTCTTAAGGTCCTTTCCAACCCTAACTATTCTATGATTCTGTGATAGCATTATCTTCCTTTTATATTACTGAACTAATCTTAAGTGTTTATGAATTTTAAATGTTACTAGACTAGTTTTTGTGGGAACAAAAACGTTCAGACTAAAAGTAACTTGGTTGCATAAGTAGCTGCTTATATGTACCACAGAAGATATTATCATAAAGTACTTACCTGATATACTGTTTTTTTTCATTAACCTGTTGTGTCAGTAAAGTGTAGTTTTGCTGTGTTACTGTCACAAATTGTTAACTAGGTACCAATGATGTTTAATTTTGTTCCAAAGGAGCCAACCAGATGAACCTTCCCACAGGAGGAATAACAACAGACCAGCAAGCTAGTCTAATTTCTGAAACTGCTCTTCCAACATCCCTTGGGACAAATAAGTAATGCACACATCTTTATTCTTGCTCAATTAAACATTTATTTACACAATTATGAATGTAAATAAAGAGCATGCTTTAAAAACTATTGGCATGGAAGTGATCAGTCCTTCTTGAAAGGAGGTTGTAGACAGGTGGGGGTTGGTCTCTTTCACCAGGCAGCAACGGACAGAACGAGAGGGCACAGTCTCAAACTGCGCCAAGGAAGGTACAGGTTGGATATTAGGAAGAAGTTTTTCACGGAAAGAATAATAAAATATTGGAACAGTCTGCCCAGAGAGGTGGTGGAGTCACCATCCCTGGATGTGTTTAAAAAAAGACTGGATATAGAACTTGATGACATGGTTTAGTGGAGGTGTAGGGCATGGGTTGGACTTGATGATCTTAGAGGTCCCTTCCAACCTGGTGATTCTGTGATATATAGCTATGTTATTCTTTCTGTTTCAATTCTGTATCTACTGCTTTGTCCCCCTAGAGAGTGTACAAATACCTTAACAGTTGTGATTCTTTATCATTCATACCATGTCTTGTAAATTCCTGAGCTTTGCTGCTTTAGATGTTGCAGTTTGTTCATACAAAAATTAGAGAATGTTTGATGCAGTAGCTAGAAGTGATGAAAGCAATTACTCAAAAATTACTTCAAGCATCAAACATGCAACAAAACTCTGCATTCTTGTACTGTAACAGTCCCTTTTCTCTTTTTATATTAGCCCACTAATGAATGATGGCACAAATTCTGGCAATGTTGGAAATCTCAGCTCAATGCCAACGGCTGCACCTCCTTCTAGTACCGGGGTAAGGAAAGCATGGCATGAACATGTCACTCAGGACCTGCGCAATCATTTAGTGCATAAACTGTAAGTATTCAGCAAGACTCTGTCTTTTCCCTGAATGTTTTGAAGAATTTCACTGTAGTAGTTCTACCGTTAAGTTGAAAGGTTGTTGAGAAACTTACCAGTGGTGGTTGTCCGACAGCAGGCCACTGAGGACGAGCTGTTATCTTTAACCCTCCTCTTCAGCTCATTCAGCTCATTAAGGAATGGGCATGAAACCAATTTATGTTGCTAGTAAATTTGCACTACTGTAGTAAACAAGTATTTAGACTGTTAAATCTCATGTCTTTTTCATCACTGAATTTGCTTTAATGTTGTGGGAAATAATACAATACTGATTTTTTTTTTTTAACCAAACTATTTTGTTATGATTTTACATATCTGGTGTATAAAGAAATGTCTGGGATGATATCATAAAGCTGGATTGAGGTTTTTTTTCCTCTGAAGAAGTTTTCTTCTATTCTTTTCCTTTCTCTTAGTGTCCAAGCCATCTTCCCCACTCCTGATCCAGCAGCACTGAAGGATCGCCGCATGGAGAACTTGGTGGCTTATGCCAGGAAGGTGGAAGGAGATATGTACGAATCTGCTAATAGTAGGGTATGTTGCTGCTTGATATATGTTAAAAACCAGGAGCACCACAAGTCTCGTAAGCATAATGAAAAGCACAATCATTCCACTGTTCTCTTGATGAGGGAAGGCATGTTTTCTATCTATGACAGTGTTAGTGTAGTCCAAAGCCATCTGATTAATGTCACTCCAAGTTAATTCACTTCCCTCAGCTCCATGAGAGCTAGGCAACATCATCCCAGCCCTATTTGCATTCCTCCTGAAAGTGTGATTGATGTGCATGAAGACTGGAACACAGCTTGCCATTCTTGATGTTTCTCTTACTGATTTTCTCCTTTCTGGCAGTCTGTGTGAATAGTAGTTTTGGAACTTAATGACTCCTTGCAACTGCAGTTTTTCTCTAGGACTCAGTCCTATTGTACTGCTCACCTTTACCTGTACTGTTGGAGTGATTTCTCCCCTACTCAGCAGCATTGAGAGTGATTTGGCTAGGACGCATAGCTATTTCATGGCTCAGCATAATAAGGAGTCACTTTACCTGTGTTTGTGTATAGGAAACAAGACACAATTCCTGTTCTTGTTCATGATTTTTGCTCTGTCACCAAGGGGGTGCCAGTTCAAATCTGTATTAGTCAGAAAGAGCAAACCCTGTTTGACATGCAGAGGATACTATTTCATTATGATACTGTGCTAGTTCTGCTGTAAAGGAACCACTTTCTGAAAGTTTTCATCTGGTAGAGACAATGTTAGTAGTGCCAGTCATCATAGCTTGTGAGATCTTACCTGATCAGAATCTTGAAGTCCTTTTTTAAGTAAGGTAAGATTATCTAAAGACATAGTTAGTGTCATTTCAGGTGATAGTCATCCAGTAAGACAGTAGCACTTAGTTGCCCCCTCAGACCATCTCCCAAAAGAGATGAAGGTGGAATTGAAGTTTATTTCCTAGAGGTAGATAGGCAGTGGCCATAGATGTAATGCTGCTGTTGTGTCAATATTGGTCAGTGACAATACCATCTTCTCCTTGTGTGGCTACCAAGAGGTTGTTTAGCAAGGAAGACATGAGTGTCATCACCCTTGATCACCCTGACAGCTTTAGGAAACGAATTCAGAGAGAACAAGTATTTCATAAATGTACATATGCATCTAAAATACGTTCTCAATAAGGATGAGCATAGTAGACTTCTGTTTATAAAATTAAATGTCTTCTGACCTAGTGTGCTGGAGAAACACACAAATGTATCTTCTCTTTACCTGTTAAAACAGCTGTGAGAGTTTAATTGCCAGACAACTCTTTTATGGGGATGCATCTAATGTATTTGGCTCCAAGTAGCAAGCTTGGAAGAATGTAATAACAAGGCCATATGGAATTGCATCTTTCTTTTAAAGGAGCATCTATTCCACTTTGACATTGAAAAACAGATTAGTATGAGGCATGATTGTAAGCAATTGTTTTACTGCATACTACATGGTTTTAGTATGATGTGCTCCTTGTGAGTGCATCCTTTTTTTCAGGAATCTTTAAAGTGTGGACATAGCACAACATTACATTTACAAGTAGAGAGTTGAGCCAGCAGGGGGAAAGAGATTGTAGTGCTTTTAAACTGGACAGCCAACAGTGTCTGCACTGATTAATTTTTGAGACACTTGGAGAAGGGAAGTGACCCAAACCCAAAGCTTTGTATTACAGTTCTGGACTTCTTTAACAAGGTTGATGAGAAATCCCCATCTCCTGTTAAGTTTTCTGAAATGAACTCAATCCTAGTATAGTAACAAAATCTAGTTTTGAGGAAAATTGGATGAAGACAAAAGGATTGTGGGACAGGCATCACTCAAACTTTGCTCCATGTAACCCTGGGGTTTAAGAGTATAGGTGATCCCACAAAAGACACATAGTCTTGAGGGTTTGAGGGGGCTTTATGCCTTTAGCAGGTGTGTAATTTCATGCACTTAACAGTTGCTGGATGCACATCTGCCAACAAGCAAAACTGTCTTGCTGTGCACTGTGACTGTCTTATCTGATCTGTTGTCAGTGTGGATTGAGTAAAATGGATTTTTCATCTCATACCAGCGTTGTATTTAGTTGTCTGTGCCTGTGGACTATTTTTCACTCATTTTCTCCATTCCTCTGGGGTTTTGTCTGGTTTTGTTTATTCCCTGCAATGACTGCCAGTAGTCAGGCTCCCCAGTAGAGTGGTTCCTTTCTATATGTAAAAATTGGTCTGTCCTTAACACCTGTCTCCTGAAGTGTAATTAATTTGTGTTGCTGGAAATGTATTTTTCTTATGTCTGTGGAAATATTTATTGTGAATATAACGTTTAAAAATAATTTAACACTTGAAACCTTAATCACAGTTTCATGTTTCTCATCCAAACAACAGAGATTCTACAGTCTTCTCCTTTGTTTACTACTCTACTCAGAGTCGGTCTGAAGGATAGCCATAAAGCCAAGTCTTATATATAGAAGGGTTGGGTTTTTTTTTAATCCCTTTCCTGCAGTAAAGCAGTAACGAGACTGTTTGCTTCAATTTAACGGAATTCTAAAAAGAAATACTTATTTTTCAAATAGGCAGGTGTAGACATTACAAAACCTAAACCAGGTGATGTTATTCTGGTAGGCTACATGAGTTCTGCTGCTGCTTTCTTATACTTGACACTGAGGACTGGGGTTTTTTTCTCTCTTGTAGGATGAATACTATCATTTATTAGCAGAGAAAATCTATAAGATCCAGAAGGAGCTAGAAGAGAAACGGAGGTCTCGTCTTCATAAACAAGGGATGTTGGGGAATCAGCCAGCCTTACAGGGCGCTGGCCCTCAGCCCCCTGGCATCCCACAGGTGGCTGCTGCCATGGGCCAGGCACAGCCTGTGCGGCCGCCCAGTAAGTACTTGTGCAGGATGTACTTGTGCATCTCACCTGTAGCTCTGCAGCGTTTGTGTGCTTGGGCTCTCATGCTAATCCTGAGTTCATAGTTTAAACTGGGTTTTTTTTCTGACCATTCTTCTGTTGTGTTGCAGATGGGCCTATGTCCATGCCAACCGTGCCTATAAGTCGAATGCAGGTTTCTCAAGGTATCTATATTTTCCTTTCTATATACAATTTACGGGTTCAAAATAATTGTTAAGGGGAAAAGCTGATCTTCTGTTTTTCTTATGCAGTTTGGTTGGGGAGAGCTACTGGCTCTCCCTTGTTTTGGCATCATTCTTTATTATTGTTCTGTGGTAGGAACTGTCTTGGTGCTGTCTGAAGAACTGGCAATATGCATACCCAAACTTTGGTAGCAATTACGAAGTAATTTCCGAAAGAGGAGAGCACAAGCACGAATACTGTGGATAATCTCATTTAAAACACTGTAAAGGGGTAGGGGGAGAGAGGGGGAGAGAGATGTTGGCATGTTTTCATCAGTTAAGTAGCCAGAAATACATCTGTAGCTGGAAACTTCGCACTTTAATCCTAGAATATGTACAATGAATAACATCCTTTCTTGGTTTCCGATGCAGAGTGCGTCTAAAAGAGCCTTGTAACTTGTTTGTAGTGCTCATGTCTTGCCATTGCTCATTTAGCCTCCTCTGGGCGGGTTTTTTTTTCTCTGAAAAATAAAACCCTGTGACTTTTAGGTGCTTCAGTTTCTTTCAGCTACTTTATTTTTTTGAGTCAGAATTAGTGTAAGATGAAACTTGTGTCGAAGTGTCCTTGAAATTACATCCTTTCAAAATGCATTTCAGTAGGAGAAAAAATTGATAGCATGTATAGCTCAATTATTTATTTACACATTTATTACTAATAGACAAGTTTGGGGGTTTTTTTGGAGGGGTTAAATGTTTTGTATAAAAAGCACAACACCCATTAAGCATATTACTAGCTTCTGTCTTGAGTTGCCTTCATATATACAAGATGTGGTTTTATTATATTTACTTTGACCATTTCAGTGAGCCCTCACTAAGACATTGCTGTTTCAAAGCAAATGTCTGATTTTAAGAAGTCATCCCAAGGTGTCATTTTACGCATAGCATCCTGTCTTTGCACATCATCCCCACTCTTCATCTACTGCATTTTAGTCTTTAACCAAAAATTATATTTCACCTTAACTGGTATTCCTCTAAATACCTTTTGCATTCTGATTTGTCTCTTAAGCCAAGTAATTTGAACAAAAGTAAAACAGAAAGGAAAGTGTAGGACAGTCAACCATCAGTTATAATAAATGTTAACTTCATGATAGAGTATACATATGTAAATTCTGATGACTTGTTCCTAATGAGTTGTTTTGGGGATGCATTTGCAGGAATGAATCAGTTTAACCCCATGTCCATAGGGAATGTACAGATGCCACAAGCACCAATGGGACCCCGTGCAGCTTCTCCAATGAGCCACCCTGTACAAATGAACAACATGGGCGCTGTTCCTGCGGTTTGTACTTCTTATTACTAAGTTCTTCTCAAAATTGGTTGATTACATTTTAGCGGTGTTAATGCTGTTCTGAAAAGGCCATGTCATAAAGTGGTACTGTAAATCATAGGGTAATTTCATGGAATTGGACAGAGTATGTGAGACTTTTATTGAGGCAAAACTACAAAACAAAACAATGAAACCAAAACAAATTTAGAGAGGTAGATACCAGAGATTAAATAATCTCCAGCAGTTTGTGCAAGAGGATAGTTCTTTATTCCTCTATTAAAACATGGTTTTATTATTTTTATTCTGGATTATCTTCCTTATCTCAGAGAACAAAGCAGAGTTAGCACTTTTAGTAGAGTTTTGAATATTACCTCTTTGAAAAGAACTTAATCGTGAATACTGTGGAACAAATGCTAGTTACATGCATATGCCCATTTCCACTCAGTTTACTGAAATCAGTTTTCTTTTTATTTTTTTGCCCTATCTTTTGGTTGATTACATTGAGGATATTTTCTTTTGTCTTCCTACACAATACTAAATGGTACTATCCTTAATTTGGGTGTTACTTTTTAGATGGCAATGTCTCCTTCCCGAATGCCTCAGCCACAGAACATAATGGGAGCTCATTCCAACAATATAATGGGTCAGGCTCCTACCCAGAACCAATTCCTGCCCCAGAATCAGTTTCCAGCATCCACTGGTGGTATGAATGTGAACAGTGTGGGCATGGGTCAATCAACAGCCCAGGCTGGGGTGGCACAGGTGAGATATATTTTCTATTGCTTGAGTTACTCTAATTACTTTGTTCTAATTTATTTAATTTATGTCTGTTTATTTATATATCTACCATTTATTGTAGTCATCCCTGACTTTGGGGGATACTGGGTTACACTTGCCTTCTTCTGAAGCTCTTGTATTACTTATTTACATAACTGGGGGGCAATGCCCTGTAATTTCCCATTTAAATTCTAAACAATGCATGCTGCTGAGATTTTTAGGGGGAAAAGTTAGTTCATGGGATGTCTGTGAGCATACTTTTTTATCTTTGTGTTGACCTGAGTAGCTAGACTCTAAATCAGGAATTGCAACAAAGTGGTTATTGAAGATCTTTCAAAGTTTGTTTAAACCTTTCTACTTTTTAAAAGAAAATTGGAGGGTTTATGTAACATCTTTCTGTTAACAGCAGTGGTCAGTGAAGTAGCAGCTGTGCTTATGATGCTGAAGTATATGCTTTTCTACAGGAGAGGCTGGTCTTTTAACTTGGAGTTCTAGTAATTTAGGTTAGTTGGAACCTCCAGAGTTTTCTGGTCAATCCCATCCTCAAATGAGAGAGAACTGAGATTACAGAGGGCTCTGTCGAGTCAAGTATGGAATATGTGCAGGATGGAGCATCTACAATTTCTTGGGCCATAGCTCACTTTTTTGACCACTTTTGAGGTGAACGTTTTTTTCCTAATGCACTTAGTTCGATAAAACTGACTCTATACAGGCAATACGGAACTATGTTTTAAATTTGAAAACTCATCTGTAGGAACATTAATTGATTTGAATTCAAGTAAGAGCTACATCTAGGGATAAGAATATTCTTTTTTTATTGCTGGTTATCTAACGCAATCTTTAGTAAAATATACTAAATGTAAAATAGTAAATGTAGTTTAAAGTCTGTGCACATCCAGAATACTTTATTGTTGCTGTTCTGAAAAACAAATGCAAGGTTTTCTTAAGCATCTGGAGTGGTCTAATTAGAAATTAAAATAAAATTAAAAAAAAAAACAATAAAACAAACAACCAAACCAACACACACCACCTTTTAAGTGTTGCACTGTGCACAGAGCAGGCATTAAATAAGTTGAACTGTCTCCTAAAGCAGGGCTGCACTAGAGACCTGGCCTAAAATGTGTATTTGCTCAAAACCATTTGTATGCAAAACCTGACTTTTGCCCAGCTAATGACATGATTTAGAGGTTTTCTGCATGTGGGTTTCTTTGTTACTCAGAGATGGTGAGGATTCCCTCTCTGTGCCAGTAGAATTAACATGAAAAGATGTGCATGGCACATTGAGGTCAGGAGCAGGGTCTTTGACTAAGAACTAATGGAAATGATTAGAGAAATCAGAACATAGTCATTTGCAGTAGTAGCATTTGCATATACCTGGTCTCACACTTACATTTAGGGATTCTGTTAAAGAAGGCTTCAGTGCTTTCTCAGAGTTTTTGGAGTCATATTTCTGTAACAGTCTCTCTCTCTAGCAGGGACAGGTTCCCAGTGCTGCTCTTCCAAACTCCATGAACATGCTAGGACCGCAGAGTGGGCAGTTACCGTGCCCACCAGTGACCCAGCCACCTCTTCATCAGACTACACCTCCTGTGTCCACTGCTGCTGGGCTGCCACCTATCCAGCACCAAACATCAACAGGAATGACTCCTCCTCAGCCAGCAGCACCCACTCAGCCATCGACACCGGTCTCATCTTCAGGACAAACACCAACACCAACCCCGGGTTCTGTTCCAAATGCAACACAGACACAAAGCACACCTACAGGGCAGACTGCTGCGCAGGCTCAAGTCACACCGCAACCTCAGACCCCGGTTCAACCCCAGTCTGTGCCAACCCCACAGCCATCTCAGCAACAGCCAACATCTGTGCAGGCACAGCCACCTGGCACTCCAGTAAGTACCAGCTAGTTGCATTTTTCTTGTCTAGTGACATTCCACAAAAGTTCACCCTACTTATAGGACCATGTTGTGAATGTGTGGAGCCTGTAGTTGTCAATAGTAGTTTCTTTGTTAGACCGAAGGGTTCATTATAGAGATATGTAAAAATGTGTGTGTTCAGATGTTCTCAGTATTGTTTGAAGGAGGGGGGTGCCTTGAATAACTTTGAACTGCTCAAAATAAAAATTGCAGCAGTGTACAGAAAGATGAGGTGTAACAGGCTGGATATTATATTTGGCCTTAACCAGAATTGATCTTGTCCGATCATGAGATTTGCATAGGGTTTTTTTTTTTTTTTCTTCTAAGAATCAGTCAGGACAAATGTGCGTTTCAAGGGATGTACAGTGTTTTACTGGGCAGGTGTTTTCTCTGTAAAAGAAGCCACTTTGGGGCAGAATTTTTTTCCTGGCTTCTCCTCCGTAAAGCAGAGTTATTAAATGTGGGATATCGAAACTTGGCTACAGTAAGCTCCTGTATCCATGTTCTGCACTGTTTTAGAATATCATCTCATGTCTCTTTTGTGCTGTTCATTTTTAGTAAAGGAAAATATTTCTATATATGCAGTGTCTTTCTTTTGTACTGTTTTTACAACAGCTATCCCAGGCAGCAGCTAGTATTGATAACAGGGTCCCCACCCCTGCCTCAGTTGCTAGTGCTGATACGAATTCCCAGCAACTAGGACCAGATGCACCAATGCTAGAAAGCAAATCAGAAGTTAAAACTGAAGAAACTGAGCCAGAGACTAGTGAGACACAAGTGGAAGCTAAGACTGAGGTAAATGAGATTCTATACAGCTTAACTGAAAGCAGTGATAGATATAAAAACACTTAATAATGTGTCTGAATTGGTGAGCTAAGGGGCGAGAGGAGGGTAGTTACTGGAAAGTAACTGTCCTGAGGAAATCCATGAATGGAGAGTGCTTCGACAATCTCAAACTAATATTTTGATGTCTGAAGTTTGGGTTGTAGATTTAATAGTACATCTTGTTACATCCTTTCTTAAGGTGGAGGATTTGCAAGGATCTTCACAAACAAAAGAAGAAGCAGATGGAACAGAATTGAAACAGGAGCCAATGGAAATAGAAGAGAAGAAGCCTGAAATAAAAGTAGATGTTAAAGAGGAAGAGGAGAGTGGCAGTAATGGAACCACTTCACAATCCACATCACCATCTCAGCCCCGCAAAAAAAGTATGTGCATGAAAACTCTGTTTTTCTTGTGTATTTAGGTTTTACTAACATTTGTCCCAGCAGCAGCTGAGACCGTTGTTAACATCTGTTTTGCACATGTGTTCTAACACATGGAGCTGTAGATCAGTACTTGGTTTTGAAAGTAGGATTCCTTTGATGTTACATGAATCATGGGGTTAAAAGCATGTCACTGTGGTCTTGACCACAGCAGTCTTCTCACAGACTGCAGTTTCTGCTCAGAAGGACCAGGACAGTGATTACTGGAGAATTATGTATATAAATCTCTCCCAGCACATCTTGGCCGCTGTTTTTCAGGGAAGCTCAGCGTAGATAAGTGTGCTCTCAGTAATCAAGAATACCTGTTGCTCTGCTTTTCCATTAGAGGATGTACACACTACCCTCATACTGAGTTTCAGCATTCACTTCTCTGAGAATCTTGTGCTTAAACTCCACTCCTCAATCTGTATTCCTGCAAGGCTTGACTGCTGCAATAGACTGAAACTGGTTTTAAGGTCCTGTGTCATTTTCAGTGTAGTGTTCATTTGAAAGCTTTCTTCTCAGAAGTGGTTAGGTCAGTAGTCTCCTCAGTTGATCTACAGTGTCAGCATAAGTTTAGGTGTGGGTGTCTGTATTATGTATTTTTCCAAAAGGAAACTCGATGGCATTACAGATTTTGAATGGACTTATGTAAACGGTTGCATGCCCTGGGTTAATAAGAAATAAATGAATAAGATTGTTAAAACAGGCAGAAGTTAATTACTTGTCATGCTGGCTTTTTAGAAGCCTGCAAGGTAAGTTTTTGGATTCAAAAACCTTAGCTGTTTAGAGACCTCTGTGTCTTGGTATCCACTTTTTTGGGATGATGTTTTCTGTGGGCGGTTTTTAGTTTTTGACCAAAGGTAAGCTTCCAACATGCTGTGAATGTCAAAAAAGAGAGTGGTGATCCATTTAATTACCTTTTTTTTTTTTTTTTTAAGCTTCCTTCTTTATTTGAAAAGGAAGCTGCATATAACTATATAAAAAGAACATTACATGTGCAAGCTTTCCAGAATGTGATCAAGTAATCATGAGGTTTGAAAGTTTATGCAGCTTGAATCTTGATCTCCTGTGTATGCTTTAAGTTGCATTTTAATTACTGAGCATAATACTTTTATGACAGAAAGCTATAAAATACATTTTTCTGTAGATGGTGTTTTCAGTTTGTAGCACGGTGGGCCAGCCTAATGAGAATATGCTACAGAACTAACTGGCAGTGCCTGTTTCACACAAAATGTAACATAGGGAGTGGAAAGCTTATTAGCATTTATAAACCAGTTATATTCCCAGTGGAAAGAATCACTGCTGCTTGTTAGAAGGAGTGCGCTTGCAAGCAAATCGAGGCAAGAGGCAGAAAGAGGAAAGTCTTTGCAGAATTAGTCTGTGGAAGTTGCGCTGTGTCCTTCTGCTGATTCAGTCTGGGTTACTACATATTTCCAGTGCCTCATTTAGTAATACAGTTCTATCTTGGAATAGTGTCACTAAGTAACCATGTAGTATAATGCATGTGCAGTGCGGGCAGGTACAACCATATATGCAACTTTAAATGGTGACATTTTCTCACCAAGTAGTTTGTCCAACTTCAATAGAGCATTTGTAATAAAATGCTAAGTAAGAGTTATTTGAGGGTCAATGCTGTGCAGCATGGTTAAGGGTTACGTGATATTTTAAAACTGCTTATGAGACTCATGGAGTTTTTCATGGGATACAGAAGTGTTTGAAACTCTTCTTCATTCCCCTGAATCCAGATTCATGAGGCTCACCCCACAGTAACCTGGGATGTAGCAGGTACATGCTGCAGCTATGAAGGGGAAGGCTCACGGCTGGAGATGTCAGAGAGTGCATGCTCCAACATCGCTTAGCAAATTACAGCCTGATATGTTAATGTTTGAAAAGGGTCACCTGGACCTCATTGTATTGTTCTTCTGGGTACAGGTGACGTTAGTTGTGGAGGTGGAATCTCAGCTGTTTATACTAACCATTCAGGTGTACTGAACTCCATTGGCTTGGCTGTGTTCACTTAAGTGATGGGGAATACTGTATGGGCTAGAAAACAGACCAAGATAATACTTCTGAGATGCGGATCTGTTCCATTCACTTACACCTGAATTTTTGTAGTTAAGCTTTTTCGGAGAATTGCAGACATCCCTTCAGCAAGCTTCTCTTGTTCATCAAGGATTTGCTTTCATAAATGCAGGCAACCAGACCCTTCTTAACTCAGGGATTGGCTTGGTTTTGCTTTTTTTCCCCCCTGCATATCTCATGTGAGCAAGAAAGGAATGGGTTTAATTTTTTGCCTATTCCCTTGCAAAAGAAACAGGATGATAGTCATCTGTGTAGCTTCTGTCTCCTTGTCATAGGTATCTGCCTTAATTTGACCTCCCAAGATTAGTTTTACTGGTTTCTTCCCTTCTTTATAAGACATAATAATACAAAACCTGCAAGTGATTGGTTTAGGAGGGGTATTCAGGTATATTGTCCTTCCTGTTTTGAAAGCATCTTCACCTTCCTTTACAAATTTTCTCCTTGGTAGTTACAAGCAGGATTTCCTCTGAAAGAAATACAAATCTAAAAAGGTAGCATTAAACTCTTTTCTGGCAGATAATGCATTATCATGATTCAGGCAAAGATCCCATTTTCTTTTTTCCACCCACACATCCAAGGCAAAAATGAGTAACTGGATGCGAGCTCCTTACAAAGATCATCCAGCTACCAGAGGAGAGAACCAAGAGCATTTAACTTTGGAAAAGGATAGAGGGGAAAACAGAAACTTTCTTGTAAAATCTGTGTAGAAGGAGATCCTGTGATGAAACGTTCTGTTACTAGCTGTATTCTTAAAGGCAGAGCAGCTTTTTTGCTGCTAAAGACAAAGACAACTTTTCTTCATGTTTTTAGGTCAAGTCATAAATCGAAACACTAACTGGATTTTTATTTCTATTTTTTCAAAATTCCAGAATGAAAGTAGCTTGTAGGCTTTATCATCAAAAATAATTGGGCTTGAAGGAACTTGGCAAAAGTTGTGCTGAGTCTCTGTAGTATGGATTTAAATTAAGATTGGATTTATTTGAAAGATACTCTGGTTTAGTGATATGCTGTTACAGGGGTCGGTACAGGACAAATTCTTAAAGAAATGTCAAGCAGTTGGCCAGAATAGATTATTAAAAAGTGCTTTTGGCCTTTAAATTTTATTAAATAAAATAATTCAGATTATCAGATTATGAACTGCTTCAGCCAGAACAAGATGCTTCCGAAAGCAATAGAGAATAATAATTCTCATGAATAGAATTTAATATTTCCTTCTGTTCTCAAGAATTCCATAATATGACTTAATAGTTGTTCATAAAACTTTGAGAGTATATGATAGGGTTCCCTTCCTAGAAAGGTGCCATCGTACATGGTATTAATCAATCTGGAAAAGAATGGCCATTTTATGGGGACTGAGATTGCGGCAACTGCTGAAATGATCATCAAGTTGCATTCATTGTTGTTGGCTCATCTCATTTTTGATCTGCTGAGTCTGAGTTCAGTAGGAGCAGCATAAGGTCTTGATATAAGGTCTTGTAAAGCAGGCCCTTGCAGAAGCCCTTCTGGCAGCTTGCTTAGTCTTTTGCTATAATTTGGGTGGTATCTTGCCTGTTGTGTATGTGAGCAGCAATCTTTCCTGTCTCTCAAGGCAGTGCCCTCAAATGGTAGTACGGTTTTCATCCTGACTAACAATTTCCAAGAACTACCGCATTTACAAATGGCTATAAAAACTGAGAATGTAACACTTCAAAACTTCTTCTGAGTAGTGTCAGCTTAATTTCTTGTCTTGCTTTATTTTGTGTGTGATTTGTGTGTGATTTCAGTGAGTGTGGCTGACATGAAAAGACTTCTCTCAGAAATACCTCCGAAATGAAGGGGGAAGAAGATTATTTTTACAAGTCACAAAAAGCAATTTATATCTTGCCAAAATAGCAGTTGAGTGACAGAAGCTATGATCAGCTTCAAAGGGGTCACTGTAGCCCTGTTGATTTAAGTGCTTTCAACTGAACTCCTAATTGCACCCTTTTCCTGGTATCGTTCTTATTTCAGCCAGGTAGATAAATATTAGATGCCATCTTGCTTCCCTTATTTGTCTTTTTTTTTTTTTTTT
>NDXB01007114.1:60552-74053 GCA_002631895.1 Agapornis roseicollis | reverse complement strand
AAAAAAAAAAAAAAAAAAAAAAAAAAAAAAAAAAAAAAAAAAAAAAAAAAAAAAAAAAAAAAAAAAAACCAACAAAACAAAAAGCAACAAAGCAACAAAAAAGAAAAACTCACCAACCAAAAAACAAACAAAATAAACCAAAACAACAGCAGAACTACAGCAGACCCATGCAGGCAAGGACAAGCTAATACATGTTCTCTTGGCACAGTGATTCGCTGTGATGACTAGTTTTTACATCTACAGTAAGTTGAATGACCACAGTAAGTCAGCATGTGGTTGTTTTTTCAAACTGACATGTAAGTGGGGCCTGCTGAAGTTGATTCAGTTCTTAGTGAAAGGTTGAAAAGTCCTTCTTTCTTGGTGAATTCTGGAAAATCACTTGCCTAACAACAGAAGTGATTGCTGTTTTTCTTCTCAGGTTTGTTGACTGCAAAGAGTGTGGTCGGAAGATGCACCAGATTTGTGTATTGCATTATGATATTATTTGGCCTTCAGGGTAAGATGTTTGTTAGTGTTTTTTACCCTTTGTGTAATAATC
This sequence comes from Agapornis roseicollis, assembly GCA_002631895.1. NCBI lineage: Eukaryota > Metazoa > Chordata > Aves > Psittaciformes > Psittacidae > Agapornis > Agapornis roseicollis. Next base: position 73,515 of record NDXB01007114.1, on the reverse strand, counting down.
AATGTCATTTATATAATCAAGACTTTTTGCCTCTGCTCTTTCATGTGCAGTCACTGCCTTCTAAGAGCTAAGTACAAAAAGACAGAGGGTTCCTGAATACATTTTTTGATGGTTGGGGTCCCATTTCAGTATACTCAGATAAAAATTGCATGAAACCAGCTTGTTCATAGATGCAGGTTTCTGTGGTTTCTTTCAGAACTACTAAATAATGGAAGGTGGTTGGAGGTAAGTTTCTGTAGTGCAGAACACAAATGCAGGTGTAACTGCTTGGCAGAATTAAACCAGCTCATAAAGGCTTGAAATCCCTTGAAAAGGAAGAGATGGGTTCAGACATTGGATTTAAGCTGGCCAGTAATTGGTTGTATACTAAGGTTTTTGGTTAAAAAAAAAAAATAATAATTTTTTTTTTCTCAATAGGTTTGTCTGTGATAATTGTTTGAAGAAAACTGGTAGAACACGTAAAGAAAACAAATTCAGTGCTAAAAGTGAGTTTGATATTTCTATTTTTATCGTAAGCTTTCATCTTCTCCCTGCCACCCCTAATAGCTTTTTGATTGAGACCGTCTGTTGGCACCATGAACAGTACAGGAATGTTTGCAGATGGGGAGTAGTGTAGTCCAAGGCTTTAGTAGCTGTCAGAATTTTAATCAACATTTTAAAGACCTGCTCTTTATGTGTTTGTGGTAAGTTTTAATGCTGCTTGAGGTATTTGGTGTCTGTGTTCTTATTTTTCTAAGATTCAAAGAAGTTAGGGGAAAACAGAACAGGGGAATATAAGGCTGTATGCACTTTACTATCTTTAGACATGTTTCCATGTAGTGCTGAAAATGTAGTAAATTACTGTAACCTTTGTGCCCTTCAAATAACATGTAGTAACAAGTTATGCTGCATTTCAGGTGTACTGTGGTGATGTCAAGTAATAATGTACTTGAAGAGCTTTTACTTGTAGAGTGGAACTGTCCACTAGAAGAAGTAACCAGTTGTACTTTGTGTCTACGTTTTCTTGGAAGTAACCATCCCTGGCAGTGTTCAAGGCCAGGTTGGATGAAGCATTGGGTGACATGGTTTAGTGTGAGGTGTCCCTGCTTATGGCAGGGGGGTTGGAACTAGATGATCTTAAGGTCCTTTCCAACCCTAACTATTCTATGATTCTATGATATTGTTGAAACGTGCTAAAGAGCGTACCAAAAGATGCCAGGTCAGGTTGCCTCAGTCTCCATAGTAATCCTTACACAGGGATTCTGCATTTAAGATCAGGGAACATAATTTGATAACTTCTACTCATGCAGACTTATGTGGCGGGGAAGGAGTAGGAACTAGCATTGAAAATGCAGTGTCAGTGCACAGAGAATGAAAATAACGTGAGTGTAGAAACCAAAGAGGGTGATTCAGACACTTGAACAACTAGAACTTACAGGAACGCTCAATTCCTAACTTGTTATTATTTGGTCCTTGGAAATTCTGAACATTACCTTGTCATACTGTGACTTTGCAAGCCTGAATCTTCCAAATTGTAATAAAAGCATGGGTTTGCATTAATCATAGAACTTCTTGATAACTTCATGTGTGGTTGATTGCATAATAAGAGATTCAAAGGGGGATAATTTGGAGATGAGAATGCTGCATGAGGCATATTAGGTTACAGTAATCAAAATGGTCTCTGGAGTAACCTGACGCATGCAAGATAGTATTGTTAAAAAGGCTAAAATTAGCCTCATTAAAGATCATTTAAGATAGTAAGAGAACATTAATAAAATGATGAAATAAAAATATATTTTTAGGCAACTGTTTTAAATAGATGTCTCTTCTATTATATGCTGACTGTACAGCATATATTAATGTAAGTTGTCTTAAATAAGTATGCAGTTCCTTGTATGTCTGCAGTTGTTCTGTGGCATTGCTTGAAGTTTGAGTAAGCAGCTGTTTAGTTCCAGGTGACCATTTTGCTCTTTGGGAGCATGCACAGGGGAATAATGGTGCTTTTTTTCCTTTTCACTGATCTCTGTTTTCTTCCCCTTGTTTTCTTTTTCCCTTGAGTCCTGCTGCCAGCTGTAATCCACTGGTGGGCTTGGCTCTTGAGATCAGTTTTCTTGAACAGTGCTCTAGTGGAAACATAAGAACAGGGAAGGAAAGGCTGCTCTTGTTGTCAAAACCTTGGTCTTGCTACTGACCTGAAAACAAACATGAGCAATGAAGGTTTGAAGCATTAATGTGTTTCCCCTCTCCCTCCTTACCCATAACAAACTTTATTTAATGAATTGCCATCAATATTTCTACCCTCTCTCAAGCATGCTGGCACAACTGCTGATAATCAAGATAGCACATCCCTCAGCTGCAAGCTACTGCTCAGCTATTATGGTAACATTCATATTCCTAATGTATATTAAGTCAAATTGGTTATCTTAACCACATCTCAAGTAGGTTGCATAAACCTGACTGATAGCATGCCAAATACAACATATAAACCAGCATATAGGTAGCTTATGCTGTGAAAGTTCTTAACTTTTGAACCATGTTTCTTACTAAGAAAATCTACAAATATTACTTAACCAGTAGCTAAGACAAAGACAAGAGATATCTTGATAAGTAGGTCACCCAAATTGTTTCCCAACAAAAGACACAGTCAGCCAGAAGTTTGACTTTCTTCCTTTCTGTCCAGTCACTCATGCTGTAAGAAATGTCTGGCCATCACTACTGCAGCAAAACTTTGATATTTAATGAGCCTGAAAATCTTCTGTGCTGTTACTGGTTTGGATGCCTTTTTTCAAGTTTGCACTGCAGTTTTCATTGAGACCTGTGCTTTTATTGGAAGTACTTATGTTAGAGGTATCCAAGAACCAACATCTAGTTGCTTTCTAAAAGAATTTGCACATTCTAATGTATCCAAATATGTGACCGTAGTTCCTTTGTTACAGTGCTGCCTCTTTCTTTTTATCTTCTTATCTGGTCTTTTTGTTTGTTTTTTAAGTCTCAGTGAATTGTAGCATAAGGAAGGTAGCGGGTATCCTTTGGGTGCTTAGCATTGAAAAGATGGTAAAATGAACACACAAGACAGTAGAGCTAAATAAAATGGCTTTCTAAAAATGTACCAACCCATTAGCTGAAATTCAGCTGTTTCTTTTTTATTCTGATTTGTTTTCTGAGAAACTAACAAAATTAAATAATTCCTTCAGAAAGTATTTGATATTTTTATTTAAAAATCTTTATATTTCCTTTAAAATCGACCCCTGTAGTATATATGGAAAGTATTGGGCTGGGAAACACTGGGAACGGCCGGTGTATTGGAATTGGTAAAAGGCATAGTGTGATTTTTACTTTAACATGCCTTTAAGTTTAATTATTGGCTCTTAGTAAATGATATTTAGAATCATAGAATGTATTGCGCTGGTCATAGTCGCAGAATCCCATTGGACAAGGGGATAGACTAAAAGATGTAAAACAAGATTACCACATTTGGCTGTTTCTATAAGCTGATTATAAAACTAAATTTTAAGTATATAAATCCCTGAGAAAGTGAGGTCTTCCTTTGAGTATATGTGGCTTTTTTACGCAGTATTGGAGCCTAAAATAATTTTTAGCATAGGTATACAGCACTCTGTATGCAGGCTCTTAGGAAGAAGAACCAACAGCCTTGTGTCAATAGCCAAATAACTGAAAAATGAAGCAATGGAGAGCTGAAAATTAAAGGCATTTTAGTAAACATCTGCACATTGCACTGTCACTTCAAAAAAGAGCAGATTGACTGTAAAAATGAAGTAGAAATACTAGTTGGTAAAATAAGTACAGCAGGATAAGAGAAATAATCCTAAGTCTTCAAGTCGAAACAGTGTGCTGCTTCTATTTTCTTAATTTAAATTAAAATCTTCAGCTTAATTTCTGTAATTTGTGGATTTCTTTGAAATTAGTCACGTCCTGTAACACCACAAAACCAGCTATCCTTACGAAGACTAATCGTAAATGTAAAAACCAGGGGGGATCTGGGCAATGTGTGGACTTGAACTTTTAAAGACCTCTGTCGCTGTGCAAGAACTATGTAAGCTTTATGTGCAGATTACTGTAACTGTTCAATCTAAAAGCTCTCTTGAAAAGAAAAGAAAAAGCAATGAAATCTCCATTGAAGTCAAAAGGCTTTTCATTTCTGTTGATTTGCTTTCCTCTGCATAAAAAGGTGTGGCATTGGGCCAGATCTATAAAGTGATGTAATCTCTGTCAAACAGCCAGATAGTGTTTTTGTTAGGAGAAAACATTTGCAGTGTTCATAAAATAAGCCTGCAAATTTAGAAATGCGATGTAAAGCTGCCTTTGTTAGTTCACTTACAAAGTAATTTTCCCACTGTAGTGGTTTTAGCTTCCATGATGGGGTGTGAACACTTAACGGCTTGGTTAAAAACATGGACGGGTTTGCTTTTTTAATTTTGACTGCATAAATAAAAGCATCAAATTTTCATACATAGAACAAAGGGAAAAAAGGCTACTTTTTTACAGGGAAGCAACCTGAAAGACCTTACAAGCATAGTAACACCTGAGTTAACAGTAATTTCTCCAGCATTAATGTTTCCATTTCATATTCTCCCCCTTCATTTCTAGGGCTACAGACTACTCGTTTAGGAAACCATTTGGAAGACAGAGTAAACAAATTCCTGCGGCGACAGAATCATCCTGAAGCTGGAGAGGTTTTTGTCAGAGTAGTAGCAAGTTCAGATAAGACAGTAGAAGTGAAACCAGGAATGAAATCAAGGTTAGTTCTATTAATTACAATCAATATGATCTTGATTTTTTTATTACTATATTGATGTCCCTCTGCATAAAAATCTCGAAGTGGTGCTAATTTGTGCCTTAATTCTTCTGCATGTTTTTGAATTTTTTTTTATAAGATAACAAAAGGTAAAAAAAGCAGTATGCAGTAAATTAACTTAGAAGAGATGACACTTGTATTTCAACTGTTGGGGAGCAGCAGGGACATCCCGGTTTTGATTATGAAGTGACTTTGTATTACTAAATCTTGAGAGAGAGCCTGACTGTGTTTGTTTAGCATTACAGAATCCATAGTTCAGTTTGGAGCTGTAGCTGAGATTCTCATCCTTACTGTTCCTTTTTATTGTGTTTTTATAAATACCTTAGGTTTTTGAAGTTACTTTTAATTTACCTTATCATAAAGGAAAAGCATAAAATGTTTATTCTAAAAAGTATTTTGGCTTTAATTCACAAAGACAGTGTTTACATTACATTACTTCAGTGTAATGCATCAGGTTTTCTTCTCTGCTACATGTTACAAGGCTTGTGGTTTCTAAGGATGCTCTTGCATTCAGAGCTTGACTGTTCAATCACATGATAACTGTATGGAAACTGTCTTGTCATGAGTTTTATAGTAACGGCTCCCTGTTTTATACAGCTCTGATCTGACCATATTTAACTTCTGCATAAATATTTCTAGTAAGTTAATAAGGTTGAAAACAATTTCCTTTCTGGTTGGACACTGGTTTAATAATTGGCTTTTTGGTGGTGGTGATTTGTTTTGTTTTTTTTTTAATTCCTGTTCCCCTTCCTACCACCCTTCTTCAGATTCGTGGATTCTGGTGAGATGTCAGAATCTTTCCCTTACCGTACCAAAGCTCTGTTTGCATTTGAGGAAATAGATGGAGTCGACGTGTGCTTCTTTGGCATGCACGTACAGGAGTATGGCTCAGATTGTCCCCCTCCAAATACAAGGTACTTTTTCATTTCTATACTGGTGGTTCTTACACAGAGAACATCTTGCTACATTTACTGGGCAAATACAGAAGATGTGTTTCAATTCTGTGGCACAAATAAGTCTTCCTGACTTGGGAGGGGAAAACAAATATCACAGCAAAAATGTTACAACTCTCTGTATTCTGTATTTAATGTTGCCTCTCTGTGTATTCTTGCTGTCTGAAAAACACTACCCATCTTTTGCTTTTGAGAACTCTTCATACCATGTTAAGATGCCTAAATATATGTTAAAATAATATCATTGATTTGTTCAGTCCGGCTGGATACATATCTAAAATAAAAGTCAGCTCTCAGCAGACAAAACAGATGTTCGGCCATACATGATTTTCCATTCTTCTCTCGTTCCTACAGGCGTGTGTACATATCATATCTAGATAGTATTCATTTCTTCCGCCCCCGTTGTCTCCGAACTGCAGTTTATCATGAAATCCTCATTGGATATTTGGAGTATGTGAAGAAACTTGGGTAAGTGAGGTCTTTGTAAAGAAAGAAACCCTTTTTCTTAGTATTGTTTTTTTAATTCAGGAGACTAAGTAGCTTTTGATTTGGGATAATCTCTCTTCTGTCCTCTCTGAGATGTGTGGAACAAATGCCTCTGTGGAAAGGCAAATTTCTCTCTGCAGAAATTTGGATTTTATCACTAATGTGGTGTTAGGATTCTTTAACTGACAGTATATTGGTTTTTTATCAGAGGTTCACTTGGTGTTTAAGCTTCATTATTATATCCCAGGCCTTTTCTCATCTCTTGTAAAATAGAGGTTATTGCCTCAGCATTTGTTACAAAGCAAAAGGAAAAGGAGGAGGTGCAAATTTGTATCTCAGTTTGCCTGAATTGATTTTAAGATGTTAGAATGATTAAGACTTCTTCCTTGTGTGTGAAATGCAGGTATGTCACAGGACATATCTGGGCCTGTCCCCCAAGTGAAGGAGATGACTATATTTTTCATTGCCATCCACCTGATCAGAAAATACCCAAACCCAAACGTTTGCAAGAATGGTATAAGAAGATGTTGGACAAGGCATTTGCTGAGAGAATCATTCATGACTACAAGGTTTGCTACTGCATTTCCTGAATTAATTTTTATGGGCTTTTATTTGAAGCTAGCTAATAGTGTTTCACAATGCATGAAGCTGCAGTAGTGGTGTACAGGGGGTTTTATTCTCAGCTGGTCTTTGTTTTCCTAGATTTTCTGGGGGTCCTGCCTTTCAGACTGAGTTCTTTAGGTTTGTTTTCTGCATTAAGAGAGCTGTGCAAGAACCTTCTTTGTGTATTGTCTTCCACTGCAGTCTTCTAGGCAAGGAACTATTTGGCTTGTTAAGGTTTATACAAGTTGTTTGCTTATGGCAATTATCAAGGATCAGGTGGAATACTGGTCCCACTAAGTGTAAAATCAAAAAACTGCTTATAAAACAGCTTCTTCGCATGACGAAGGATTATTTTCACAACTGGAGAATATTGCACATGTAACCAAGGAAATATGTTAGAGATAGCAAAAGTAGCATTTGCCACTCTTTTAAGTGATAAAATTCACAAGAATTTCTTAATGGTAGTGACATTGCTGGAAAAAAATTGATGTTTTGATTGCCACTGACAGTTTCTAAATGTGTGGAGTAGAACAATGTATAGTAAGCCTTGTCATCTGATCTGGCATAGCAAAGAACTAGAAAATCTGTTTGTCTCTGGTAAGGTGGTCTTGAAGTTAATCCAGAGAAGAAATTTGGCTTGTGTTGTATGTGCTTGTTAAACACAATGCACCTTAAAAAACCACCTCCAGACCAACTGTATAAAGTACCTGTTCCTTTTCAGAATATCTGTTCCTCTTGGTGGTCCCCAGTCTTATTGTCCAGGTGGCCCCCAGAGATTCATCCAGCCATTAGTGAAGGACACAGGCTTCACATGGTCCCCCTACCACAACCAGACTTCAGGATTCCTTTGTGTAATAGATGTGCAGTGCATTCAGCAATTCTTCTGGACTTACCAGGCTCATTGCACCTATGATGCACAGCCCAGCCACATGCATTGCAGTGCTTATGTGCTTTTGAATGTGTGAGGGAAGGGGCTGGATGAGACACACTTGCTGTCACTAGAACAGTTCCTGTTCTTGTTTAGTGGAGGATAAGCCAGGCACTGTAGGATTCATTTTTAATTGGCATACTTACCAGGGAGGGGGTGGTGAGGTTTTCCAGGGGTATTGTGGTCTCTCCAGTCATGTCAGGAAGATGAACCGGTTGCATGATGGGGTCCAGGAGAGCCTTAGCAGCTGTCTTTCTGAGGGGGAGAGGGCTGTTATCAATACTGCCAGGCCAGGTTTTGAACAGCACCCAGAAAAGGAGGCCTGCCAGGGGTGGGCTGTGGGCTCTGAGACACAGCTGTTCAATGGAGCACTGGATCAGGTCTCTGGTTCTCCCCTCTCTCCTGAGCAGTTTTTACTTAATTATTCTTGGCATTGTGTGATACACTTAACAGGACATCTTCAAGCAAGCAACTGAGGACAGGTTGACAAGTGCCAAGGAGCTGCCTTATTTTGAAGGTGATTTCTGGCCCAATGTGCTGGAAGAAAGCATTAAGGAGTTGGAGCAGGAAGAGGAAGAAAGGAAAAAGGAAGAAAGTACTGCAGCTAGTGAAACAACAGAGGTGAGTTAACTTTATATGCTATGTTTGCTTCTGGCTCACGAAGCTGACAATTAACTCTGTAATAGAGAATTCACATCCAGTAAACAAGAAAAGGGGGTCATTCACATCAGTTGTTAAATCAGGGTTTCCTCTAACTGAATTTCTGATTTTCCTCTTAGGTAACAGTATACTGATGACTTGTTATTTTTGTACTTTTAACAGAATCAGAAGTTATTTCAGTTCAGCATCTCTGTTCTCAGAGAAATCTTTTAAGCTACTTTTGACTTGCATCATCACTGTACATTTGCTTACAGTTATTTGGTTGCGCTTCTGATTCACACCTTTGTATGTCACCTTCAGTATGTGCATTTTGAAAGATGCTTTATTTTTCAGGGCTGAATTAAATTTTGCTCTTATTTAGGCAAAGGCGATTTGTAGTCATTTGAGACAATAGGAGGTTGAAATTTCAAAGTATTTATTGCAAGCTTTGCATTGATGTGAAACATCCTGGTGCTGATTTTCAATTTCAGTTGCATTTTCAATTTGTGTATAACAAAAAACTTAGTTTTTCAGGGTCTTGGCCAGAATTTCGTTACTCATTTTTATTCCTGTCTTGATTGTATCTGTAAGCAAATGGTCTTGGCGCTTTTATATTTCTTCACTTGTGATTTGCAGCAAGGTGTTTTGAAAATAAATATAGTAGGAAAATCTGAAGTCTACCAGCTTGAGGTGGAACCAAAAGCTTTAATTGGGGGAAAACTGTGTTCAGCTTAGAAGCCATGGCAATTTGCATACAGTATGTATTACATGAGATTGATGTGGAGTGGTAGACTTTAATCCATCAATTTCATTGGGTCAGAAAGTTCCTTCCGTTAAATCTTAGTGGCTCCTTCAAAGGTAATAGAGCTTTTGGTATGTTCTTTATAGAACCATCAAGTTAATAGTTTTCGCCTTGTTGCTTCTAAATGTAACTATTAATATTGAAATATTCCAACAAACACAGCAGTATGAAAGTAACTGAAAGAGAAAGCTTGGAATTTAAGTTGCAGTCCTCTTTTGCTAACAGTATCACTTTCAATAAATCATAGCATGCCCTTCCAGTGAAAACATCAGTGTAAACCTCTACATCTAAAAGGGGGTAAAAAGGTGTTTTGAAAAGCCCAGCACAGCTAACTGTGAAACTGGTACAGGTTGTCTGCCCAAAGTGAGAAGATGTAGCTTTGACTGTTAACATCCTTATGTTCCCACTTAATGCTATTGATGTTGGAATAGCTTTGTACAATTGATCAAATATAAACTCACTAAAGGTGCAGTAGGAAGAAAACTTGCACTGTTACTTAAGTTTCAGTCTATTCTCTCCCTTTTCGTGTTCAAACTTTCAAATCTATTGGTGCTGTAAAATGCTTAGGCAAAGCAGGACATGCCCTAATTCCAGCGGGGTGGCAGAGAAGCAGAGGTGGGAATGTACAATAGCTCATTTCTGAATATCTTCAAATCACTTAGAGCTCTGTCTGGTTTCCCATAAAATAGTATAATTTTACTTTCCAAACAGGTGTGGTCAAAAAGTTCATAAAATTAGTTACAGAAAAAAGACGATTGGACAAGCAATTCCTATCTAAGCCTAATTAATGGAATGGAAGGATGGCAACAGGGTATATGTATAATTGCTTCAGTTGGAATATTTTCATGTTCCCTGAATAAATGTGCTTGCGGATAAAGCCTGTGTCTGCTTGCACATGGTGTTCATGAAACCTTCTTGCATGTGTGTGTATATATATATATATATATGAGTATTTCAGTAGCCAGTTTTAATATTCTAGCAGTTAGAGAGGGGTTTTTATTGAGCGGTGAGCTCCCTGCAGAGACCTTGGGTTTTTATTTTTCAAGGACATGAAGTCTTAAAGTTATTTCTGTTTCCACAGGTCATCTAAATAGCATCATCTGCTATTTTCTACTCTTTACTTACATCTAGTATTCAGTATATGGTCACTGTGGTCTGCATTGTTGTAACTTAGACATAAGTGAAGGTTTGGGGGATTTGGGGCATTTTTTTTTTTGGAGTTCATATGCAGTCGTAAATCTTCAGAATAATGTATTTTGTTAGTATTTCATCCTGCATGTTTTGATCTGTGTAGTAGCCCTAAATTTGTTCAGTACAAAGAAACATACATTAAATGAGAGCTGAAGCAAGTACGTGAAACCCTAAATGCACAATGAAGCAAAATACTGCACTTCTGGGATTTAAGTTAATTTTATTTGTAACTCAGTTTATCATCAAGTATCTACGAGATCTTGTAAAGCAAGCAGTGGAAGTTGAAGTACAGTGTTTGAGAAGGGAAAAATAAAGTGTAAAGTAGGAATTATTTCATATTTATGCATACTTTAAAAACTGATTTTTTAAAGAGTATCTGAATTTGCCTGCCAGTTTGGCTTTCAATTTTTCCTGGAAGATAGGATATATTTAACACAGTATTGTTGATTTTCAGGCATTGGAACAAAGCTCTATTACTGAGAGTGAAAGTGTTTCACTTTCAGCTACAGTGAATGGAAGAGAGCAATAAGTGTAACATCTTTCCTATGAATTTATTGCAGGGAAGCCAGGGTGACAGCAAAAATGCCAAGAAAAAGAACAACAAAAAAACCAACAAGAATAAGAGTAGCATCAGCAGAGCTAACAAGAAGAAACCCAGCATGCCAAACGTGTCCAATGATCTGTCTCAGAAACTGTATGCCACTATGGAGAAGCATAAAGAGGTACTGTCAAAATATGCTGCATAAAGGGATTATTTTATTCCTGTAAATCCAGGCGTGATGATGCTCAGAACTGAAAAATCAGGAGGAGTAAAGCTTGTGATTGCACTAAAATCTTTTGTTGTCTTAAGAATATATTGGAAGAGATCAGCCTAAACTAAGTTAATTAGATAACATTTGTAGCATAGCATTGCTGCAGCAGAACATGAGCTTTTTTCTGCAAGATGATCTAACCTCATTGATTTTTCTTTTCCGTCATTTATCTGCAGGTCTTTTTTGTGATTCATTTACATGCTGGGCCTGTAATTAACACCCTGCCTCCCATTGTGGACCCTGATCCATTACTTAGCTGTGATTTGATGGATGGGCGAGATGCCTTCCTCACCTTAGCCAGAGATAAGCACTGGGAGTTCTCCTCATTGCGCCGATCCAAGTGGTCCACGCTCTGCATGCTGGTAGAGCTACATACTCAAGGGCAGGATCGCTTTGTCTATACGTGCAATGAGTGCAAACATCATGTGGAAACAAGGTGGCATTGCACTGTCTGTGAGGTAGGTGGATATCAGCAGAGGCTTTTGCTCTCTCTTGCCTTACAGCTGAGCTTGAGGGTTTGTGGTGGGATTTTTTTTTTTTATACTGCCCAAAATTCCTCCAGATTAATCCTATCTTGATAAAAGATAATCCCTAATCCTTAAGGGAGGGTGACGGCCACAGTGTGGGGTACCTCTTCCTCTAGATTAACTGCTTTTAATTTCTTTACATGAAAAACACCAGTACTCCAGAATGGCTACGGCTGCATCATTTATTGCATTATAGCTCCTCTGCATTGACAAGTTTTTAAGTTAAAGATCTTCAGGACTGAGTGGTGGGGTATGGCTGCACTCAGACTAGTCTGAATCTGCAAGGCACTAGCTCTTCCACATTAAATGGATATCCACAAGAGAAGTTAGTGTACCTTTCTGCAAGCTAGCTTTTGTTCTGCTTTATATGTGGTACCTTGTGTTGTAAGGAGCACAGTGGGTGTGTGCCCAGGTTGCTGCAAAGCTGGGCAAGGAGCTGCCACAACTCTTGATCATTGTCTCTTCAGCCCAGCATTAGTGGTTACCTGCCCTTCAGATCAGACCAAATAATTGCTTCCTAACCTGGCTTAATGCTTTTAATGACTGCTACTTTTACAGCATAGATCAATTCCACTGAACTATGTTAGAGAGCAATTATGTGTAGTTACACTGGTGGACTTGAGGAGGAGGAGGTGGCCTCTGGAGGACTTGTGATGACTTCTGGCTGTAGTTGAACCCCAAAAATTAAAAGGAAGTGCTGCCTAGTGCAAGTTATTGCCAGGTTTGTGGTGGAGGTCTTAATTAATCCCTCTGAGGAAAGCACTGAACAGGGTTTCTGGAGGCAAGACTGAAGGAAATGGATCATACACACTGGGGGAATTAAATGGTGGGAGTATGGAATTAAGTATGGCCATTAGGCTTCTTCTGGGTACTTCTGTGTCAGGGAGTGCCCTTCCTCCAGCCAAAAAAAGGACAGGGCAGCAAAAATGTGTGGGGTGTGAGCAGGTTTTCAGGTTTATGTCTGTCATAGCATGAAACTTGCACTCAATTTGAGGGTCATTTTAGAGATTAAAAAAAAAATACATATTTCAGGGTAGTCAGTAATTACACTAAGAATAGCAAAATGTAGAGCCAAACCCAATCTTGTAGGCAATGACAGTAAGTTTGTCTTATTAGTTGGAGGCTTTGGCTCTCCTTCTGTAGGTTACCCAGGTAGACCATAGAAAAGTAACCAGTTCCTCACATCAAAAGGGAGAAACAAAACAAGACCAAAAAAAAAAAAAAAAA